>CM064527.1:39314505-39361601 GCA_032716605.1 Paralithodes platypus | reverse complement strand
TGCGATCTGAGTATCTCAAGATGAGCCACTCCTTTCACCTTTCTTCCAATTATGAGTAATTTGGGCGGCACTAGACTCTTGGGAACGTCCCCTAGGGCTAGAGCATAGTGGGGCTCAGCCCCGGTATCCGAAGCCTAGAGCCTTCCGGCTAGGCCTCTGACCCCTGGCAGACTTAACAGCTAGGGGGTTTATTATTTCTGCATGCTTGTTTATTTGGGGGTCCACACGGTTTACCGTTTGTTGTGAGTCGTTAGTGAGATCAGGGTGTTGGCTTAGAGAGCAGACTACTGTTTCGACGCAGGCTTCGCCTGACTAAGAGTTTGAGAAGAAGCCACACCTGTATGTGTCGTTACTGATTGCGAGTTGTGCGCTCGCTTGCCCTTTTATTTTAATTATACACCTATGCCATTAATACACTGTATGGCCCTATCAACCTAGTAGTTCATTCCTGCTTTATGAAGTTAAGAGTCTATTCTCTAAAATCCGTACGTGACGTACTTTCTTTGCTATAAGCATCAGATTCCCTACCAGTAAGCCCACATGCAGTGTTGAGTAAACCCGCATCTTGTCCTACTTGTACGATGTTTTGAGGGACTGTTTTGCTTTCCCAACACCTTCGTTCACGCAGGCGGTTGATTAGTTGTATTAATTAAACGTAACGTTAAATGTACTTTCTGTCTAGTTTGTTATTAAATTGTTTCTGCCAATTTAATTCCGTTATCTATCTTTTTCCCCCTTGAAGCTTTCAGTCAACTTAATTGTGTGATCTCTTTTAAATATAGCCTGCTTGGACCTATCAGCAGTCCTATAGTGCGTGCACAACCTGAAACCGCCAACTAAGATCATAGGATACCTTGTTTGTCCTCGCAGGACTCTTGACGGTTTAGGGTGGTTTGTTGCCTGGGTTTATAGATAAGGGTTGGATCTAACGTTTTCCGTTGTTGCTTGTTGCCGCATACCTAGTCCAATAGAAAGAGCCCAGTGTTTATATATCCCAGGACGTAACACAAGTGTCCAAACAGTGTCCAAAATGTCCAAACCTTATCATCACATCTGAGACATGTGTATGATGTGTGGCTTTCTGTGATGTGTGTGCCCCTATGGGGCACACACACACACAGGGAATAGGTACAGTGTGGGGTCCTGAACGGGGAGGGAGGAGGGGGGGTGAATTTTTTTTTAGGACCTAAGATCATAGCTATTACACAAATTCAAAAAATATTTATTTAATTACGGTCGAATTCACGCACTGAAAGTTTGTGTGAAGTTTGGTGAAAATCCGTCAAACGGTCTAGGAGGAGTTCTCGGACAGACAGACAGACGGACAGACAGACAGACAGACAGACATTTTAATTAGCATGTACCACTATACGGGGGCGATACCACTCTGCTTATGCAGAGTTGATAAAAGTTGACCTTTGACTTTGACCTGTGACCTTGACCTTTATGTAAGAGTACATTTTTGTTGGCATTGACATTGCCCATGAAAATAAAGTAACGCAGTTTCGCCCAAAATCAAAACGGCATACCCAACTCTGCGATAGGTCACCATCAGCACTACTATCAATCATTACTATCATCATCACTACTATTACTTCTACTACTACTACTCTCATCATCACTACTCTCATCATCACTACAACTTTCACCATCATCACTACAACTTACCACCATCACTAATACTGTCACCATCATAAAATCATCATTACTACTGTCCACCATCATCAATACTATTATGAGCATCATCACTACTACTAGTACTATCACCATCATATCTACTACACACGAGTTACCGTGCCAACTAACCTGCCTACACCGTTGATTCATTTAAACTCCGCCTAGAAATATCTAGCATCTAACCCCCTCGACTGACTGCGTTTGTAAATGAATAACTTATTTTATCCACCCCACAGTTACTAACCCATCTGTCCCATACTAACTTCCTAACCCTGCCACGGACATTAGTTCCAGGGCAGTAGTTCCCTTTCCAATGTTCCCTTACCCACTCTAAACCACTGTTTTGGACACTTGATCCTCAGTGTTTTGGAGGACAAGCCGCCTAGGAAGGTTCACTAGACCTGCTGTTGCTTGATTTCCTTTGTACTTCTTTGTACTACTGTTATCATCATCACTACCATCATCATCACTACTGTCATCATTATCACTAAATCTACAACCATAATCACTGCTATTATCACCATCAACAATATCCCCACTATTACTACCATCACTTCTAATGTTAACTAAACTAAACCTAATAAAAATAATGCGGGCGAGTTTTTTTTGTTCGACCCCTGATTGATGCCATTCAGTGTGAGTGTGCCCCTACGGGGCACACACACACAGAACGCCATCATCATTGGGGACTAGGTACAGATGGGGGGGTATGGTGCTTGTGGTGGGGTCTGGGGGGTGGGGGGGGGGGGGTGGTGGTGGCTTGGGGGGGGGGGGGAACCATTATTATTACCTAAGATCATAACTATTGCACAAATTCAAAAAATCTGTTTTTAATTACCGTCGAATTCACGCACCGAAGGTTCGTGTGAAGTTTGGTGAAAATCCGTCAAACGGTCTAGGAGGATTTCTCGGACAGACAGACAGACATTTCGGTTAGCATGTACCACTATACGGGGGGCGATACCACTCTGCTTACGCAGAGTTGATAATAAAAATAATAATAATAAAGTAGACGTGCCGTTTCGCCCAAAATCAAAACGGCATACCCAACTCTGCGATGGGTTACCATCATCACTACTAATACCATCATCAATCACAATCACCATCATCACTACAACTGCCACAATCATCACGACTAGTCATCATCACCATCACTATGATCATCATCACTACTACAATTACAATCATCACTACTAGTCTCACCATCATCACTACTACTGTCACCATTGTCACTACCATCTTAATCACTACTAGCATCATTGATACTACAACTCTCAACCATCATTACTACTATCATCACCACCATCTTACAATCATCATTACTACTGTTAACATTATCACTACTACTATAACCATCACGATCATTACTACTGTCACAAGTATTACCATCATGTATCCTACTATCACCATCATCACTACGACTGCCATCATCACCATTAATATGATCTTCATCACAACTATTGTCATCACTACAACTTTCACCATCATCACTAATACTCACGTCATCGTCACTTCCATCATCACTACTGTCATCATTATCACTACACCTATCATCATTACTTGTCACCATCATCACTACTCTTAAGACCATCATCACTACTACTAGTACTGTCACCCTCATATCTACTACTGTCACCATCATATCTACTACTGTCATCATCATCACTACTGTCATCATAATCAATACAACAATAACCATCATCACTACTATTATCACCATCATCACTACTCACCATCAATCCCACTATTACTACCACCACTTCTAATGCGAAGTAAACGAAGGTAAGCTAGCAAATGCGTAGCGAGAAGTTTCGCCCCCAGAACGCCATCATTGCTGGGGGGGGGGGGCTGGTGGAGGAGGGGGGGGGGGCAATTTTTTGGACCTAAGATCATAACTATTTCACAAATTCAAAACATCTTTTTTTAATTACCGTCGAATTCAAGCACAAGGTGTGAAGTTTGGTGAAAATCCGTCAAACAGTCTAGGAGGAGTTCTCGGACAGACAGACAGACAGACAGACAGTGGTTAGCATGTACCACTATACAGGGGGGCGATACCACTCTGCTTACGCAGAGGTGATAAAGTAGACGTGCCGTTTCGCCCAAAATCAAAACGGCATACCCAACTCTGCGATGGGTTACCATCATCACTACTAATACCATCATCAATCACAATCATCACTACTACTGCCATCATGACTACAACTGCCACAATCATCACGACTATTATCATCATCACCATTACTATGATCATCATCACTACTACAATTACAATCATCAGTACTACTCTCACCATCATCACTACTACTGTCACCATTATCTCTACCATCTTAATTACTACTATCATCATTGATACTACAACTATCAACCATCATTACTACCGGTACTATCATCACCACCATCTTACAATCATCATTACTACTGTCACTATCATCACTACTACTGCCATCATCACCATTACTATGATTATCATCACAACTAATGTCATCATCACTACAACTTTCACCATCATCACTACTACTCACCATCACTATTCTCACACCATCAACACAGAAAGCCACACAGGGAATAGGTACAGGGTTGGCGGTGGGGTCCTGAAGGGGGGGGGTGGGGGATTTTTTTTTTAGGACCTAACATCGTAACTATTGCAAACATTAAAAAAAAATAATAATTACCGTCGAATTCACGCACCGAAGGTTCGTGTGAAGTTTGGTGATATTTGTCAAACGGTCTAGGAGGAGTTCTCGGACAGACAGACAGACATTTCGGTTAGCATGTACCACTATACGGGGGGCGATACCACTCTGCTTATGCAGAGTTGATCAAATAAGTATGCGTAATTTTAAAACCCATTAGTTAGTTTCATATATATCAATAGAATAGTTGACCTTGACCTTTGACCTTTATGTCTTGATATTTATTATTTTCGTTTTCACTTAACGTGCAACTATCACCAAATTTTGTGAAGTTGCATAGAAAGTAAAGAAAATAGCATATTGACCTTTTATTTGACCTTGACCTTTTATATGGAATTGTATAGTTTCTTGCAAGACCTTGACCTAGGTATTCTTAATATACATGGTACGCCTAGGGAGAATCTAACAGTTAGTACAAGAAATACTAGTAGAAAGCCTATTTTGACCTTTGACCTTGATTTTACCTTACCCATTAGAATATTTATCTAAAATTTGGCATACGATATCAAGGTTACCAGTAACTTGTATAGTAAAAATTAATATTTTTGAGTAATTAGTAAAATGAATAGTAAAAGTTGACCTTTGATCTGACCTGTGACTGGAACTTTATGTAATAGTATTCTTTTTTTGTTTTTATTGACATTGCCCTGGCAATCATATAAGCATGCCTAATTTCATTAAAACCCATCAGTTAGTTTCATATATATTAATAGAGTAGTTGACCTTGACCTTTGACCTTTATCTTGACCTTTATGATATGTCCAATATTATTTTCTTCTTCATTTAAAGTGCAACTATCTCACCACATTTTGTGAAGTTTGCATGAAAATTAAAGAAAATAGCATATTGACCTTTTATTTGACCTTGACCTGTGACCTTGACCTTTCATATGGAATTGTATAGTTTCTTATATGACCTTAGCCTAGGTATTCCGAATATGCATGAACAACTAATTTTGACCTTTGACCTTGACCTTTGACCTTACCTTAATTACCTTAAGACTATTTACCTAAAATTTGATCTATAGGTTATATAAGTTACCAGAAACTTGTATAGTGAAAATGAAGACATTTGAGTAAGAACTAAACAAATATGAAATATTGACCTTATTTTTAACCTTGACCTTTGACCTTAAACTTTAAGTTAAATGGAATTTTTCTTTTTGACTGACCTTCGCATTGACCAAATGAATATACCTGTGAAATTTGGTGAAAATCCATCGAACGGTCTAGGAGGAGTTTCCGGACAGACAGACGGACGACGACGACGACGAAGACGACGGACAAGCTGAATGGTGGTGCACAGCATACGGGTGGGATCTGTGTGCGCGATACCACTCTGCTTCGCAGAGTTGATAAGTCCATATATTTTGTTTATATATCATGTATATTGCTGTGGAGGACCTTTTAAAACTGAATACAATCGTCTAATAGTAGCCAGAACAAAGTTAAAAAAATAGCACCGGTACTGAATGGGTAAAAGAGTAAATGTTCTAGGATAAATTTATAGTGGCCTGTATGGTATTGTACCTAGAAACATGCATAATTCATTAAAGCTTAATTGAATCCCTGTTGATTATTCTAGTCCCGTGTTGTACTGACCATCAACCGTGAATATTGTACAGGTTCACTCCCACACTTGTACACTTGTAATTAACTCGTGTATAGGCATACATTAATGAATACATATGGCCTTTATTCCTACGAGCTTTGAGGCCCATGAATATTATTAATTTACATAATATATATTTAGATATAAAGTGAGTATCATATTATATATCCTGCGGAAGCTCACACACAGAGGGTACTTGCAATTACTGTAATGGGAAATGCCTACGCTGTACATATCTGTTAATAATAATTATGTATACATTGTTACGACCGGCACTACGAAATAAACAAGGGCACTTAATGATGGACTAGATGATAGGCTATATCTGCAACAACGGTACGCTAATTACAAAACCCTCGAACTATTACGCCGGTGAACAAAAACACTTAAAACCCTTCAGAGTTAATCTACTGGATAACGGGGTATCAATTAACTAGGTTTTAGTGCACTTCTACAAAGGCTGTCCGGTGACGGTAAAGCCAAGTCACAACAGGAGTACTTACGTTACGAAAATGCTCTTAAGTAATAACAATGCTTGAATAAACTATATAAGATTTAATAAAGGAATATATGCTTACGTTAACTTTAGTGTGAGTCTGTACTCAACACTAAACTCTACAATGCTTTATTAAAACACTGGAAGTCTAGTCCTACAGCAATCAGATAAGGAATCTTCTAAAAAGGTCTGATGCTCTAAGATGCTCGTTAATATAGAACAGAAATAAATGCAGGGGCAGGACACCAAAGCGTGTATCTTAAATACACCAATAAGTAGGATACATATATATAACAAGGGAGTGCAACAACTCTGGGACAGCACTAATAATAACCACTCAGAAACAGTACTTCCTTAGCCAACGTAACAGCCAAACTGGGTTGTGCACTATGCATCAACCTAGGCTAAAATAAGGCGTGAATAATTCCTAAAGCATACACAATGAAAGTTAATAAACACAATACTGTCTTTCTCACTAATAAAGTCTAGCAGTGGCAAAAAAAGGTACTAGGAAACTAGGCAGAGCGCAAGCATGCTCGTAGCCTACTGTCTCCCATTGAACAGATTTCCCTTATGCAACGTTAAGTGACTTGGAGGTTCTCTTGGTAAGTCCAGATCTCTAGTATCTGGTCTTGCCCTGGCGCTCCACAAAGGTCAACAAAATGAGGTAGCAATCATACAGGTAAGAGTAGGCAAAAGCCCTTTACCTTTATACTGCTATAATCGCAAAAAGAAAATATGCACAAGGGATAAAGGCTAGCTAGCTTCGTCGATGTTGTACAGCCTCTGACTTGCCACATACATAACTCAGACAACGACCAAAGATACCTTCCACTGTCTAGCATTAAATAATGGGAACGAACAGCTCAATAAGTAGAAGCACCCCAACACTATGATACAATTTGACTATGACTCTAATAATCCCTAAAACTAGTGCAAACATATATGGAGAGCTGGTGCTGATAATACGACTGGCCGACTATGGAAGTCGTATGCAGAACCAGAAGGGATAAGTAATTGAATAAAGAGAGAAGTATGAAAACGAAGAAGTTCAGAGAGAGAGAAAGTAGTATAGGGGGTTATATGGGGGGACAGATTGCAAAGGACATGTAGGACCAAGCACTGCAGGAGAAACGCGGGCAGGAGCCCCCCCAGCACTAACAGGCAGCAGCACCCAATCACAGACGACTACGTCACGAGGAGCAGGCGTCACGTGACGCGTCAGGCCCGCCGACCACTCACAAGCGTGGGAAACTCCTCCGAGCGAGGGAGGCACACGTACATACACACGCACATACTACCACCTCGCTGCCTACCTCGCTCTTTCTCCTTTAACTTCACACAATGCATCTTATATTCTATCAATGATATAAAATACTTACAAGTGTCACAGACAAGAATAAAGACCACCACTGATCTGTCTGTGACAACATGCACTCTATGAAAGAAAGAACATCGTTCTACGATTATTGTAGCCCATTTCACTGCCCTGGCGAGCGCTAGCGAGTTACGAGTGCATTCTGGCAAGCTGGCCAGCGCAACACCCCGCCCAAGATGCGGGACGTTTCAGCCTCAGGTGAACTCCACATCTGACCAGACAGAATGCTCACCAACCCCGCATCACCCAGCTACTCTCCCAAGTTGTGAAAACAAGGTACGATCACAAACATAAAACACTGCATTATAAAAAAAAAAATCTGCACAACACTTCCCCAAAATAATAGCATCATAATAATTAGATCACGCTCAACAAGCAAGCTTCACCAAGCCTAGCCTACTAAGACAACAACTCAGAGTGTCTTAGATTCTTGCTGTGATATACTGCACTTATATACTATCAAAAAGAAATAGTTTTTATGTGAGGTTTTTACATTTTTTTAATAGTGTTTTTGGTGGCATTGCACTACAGGGGCAAGCCTAATTTTTCTCCACTCTCAAACAAACACCGACTGAACGGCGAGGGTTCTCCTTCAAACATACCCTCCCGTGAAAAACAATCAGCCAGAACACTATCAGTGCCCTTAACATGCCACACATCCAACTTGTGTTCCGGCAGCAAAACAACACCTGACACTGATAAACTGCCCAGTTCATCACAAGACTGGCACTTCTCTTCGCTCTTTCCGGCAACGGGGCCTGCCAATAACCTTTCACTATTTTCACCTTAGTGATAAACGAGGCAGCCACGATGCGGTCTATGGGGTCTTCAACTCTAGGTAATGGATAGGCGTCTGTCAGGGATAATACTTCCACACTCTTGCAATCAACATACACACGGATCTTGCCACTTAACTAAGGTTGCAAAGTTACTGGCAACGACCACTCACGATATCCCTTATCCCTCAGACCCTTTTTCCACATGTAGTCTAGCTCTGCTTTCACGACAGGCTGTTGAGCAGGATTTATACGGTAGGGAGTTAACTTGAGCCTTGCACTGTCTCCAGCCTCCATGTCAGATTCTACCCCGTACATCAGGCCTGGAGAAGCAACAAACATGCGGACGTACTGCCACAGCCTAGTAAACAACTTCTCTTGGCGCTCAGGAACAAGAGGTTGCAACTTATCTCGAAGAACAACATGCCTAGTGTCCTCCCACAAACCCAGCCGGGACCATAGTTTCTACCCTATAGTCTCCCTCCTTCTCCATCTTTGTCCCTAGGACAGCCAGGTCATAAGACATTTTCTATGTGATTGAGGGAGGCAAAAGGCATAACTGCCTATAGCGAGTGCCTCCCCCATAGTTGAAAGAGTGACAGGGCCAAAATCAAGGGACGTTCGAGCCAAAATGCCTGGACACACGGAGTTTGAAGCAATTTAAGTCATAGGAAGAGGGAAAGACTGATTCTGGGAGAGAGTTCCAGAGCTCAGCTGTTGAGTAGAAGAAAGTTTGAGAGTAACGTTTCACTCTTGGGTTGGAGAGTTGCAGACACTCTGTACCACCTGTGCAGTCACTCCCATAGTTCATAATTGCTAAGGCTTCCCCGCCAATACCATACATGCGCACCCCCGCATTCCTTGCGACTACATCTGCCTGCGCAGCATCACCGCCTTCAGCGACATGGCCAGATATAGTCGGTCTATGGTAGGGCTGTTGCATTTTACTAGAGCAGCATTGGGAGGCTATGCGACGACCGGGCGCATCCACTCCACAGCCAACCTCACCAATCTGCTCAATGTCCTGATTCTGACCACCACCCTTAGCAGCCATGGGTCGACCCTGACCTGACAACCATGCCAAAGCCTCGTCGCCCACCTTGAACCACTGAAACAATGAGGCCAACGGTTTACTAACACTCAAGTGACCTGCCAGCGGACCCTCGTGCACCGCATGAGTTGTGAGGCCTAGGTGCTCGGCACAAACAGTGGGGTATGGACCGATCAGGTGCTGGAGCGCTGCACACTGCTGCTCAGGCAGGTGCTCTAGCGCTTCCACAGCCACCTGACTCGTGTCCCCCGCCTACTGCTCCACCGAGACATGACAATCTCCACTCTCCTCCACCTGTGCCCCACTGCCCCCCTCTCCTTCTCCACCTTGGCCGCTGCAGACCAACACAGGGACAGTAGGCTGCTCAGGTGGTTGCCTCACAAACTCCTCTAACAGGTTCACCTGACATGCTTCCCCGTCCTCGAGTTCAATAGCCCCGTTCCCACAACTCTCAAGGCTAAGATCTTCTAGTTGCCCCTGGGAACTACTCTGTCGCGGAGTGCCATCACGCCCTACCGTGTCACTAGGGGGGACAGGTTCTGGGGCCACTCCGGAGCTTATAATGGGTGCAAGTACCTAGTCACCAAGAAGTGTCGCTGGATCCAAACTCTCAACCCGACCAGCCTTGACGTTCTCCTTCCGACCCTTCCTCCGCTGGTCTAGAACTTGGTGACTAGGCTGTGACACCTGAGCGGACTGAGATCTCTCGAGCCCCTTTTGCCCCTCCTTACTCGTGTCGGCCGCCCTCTCGGCAACGACTAAGGGTGGAACCTCGGAAGTGGGCACCACAAAGTCATTGCCGAGAAGGAGGTCGACCCCTCAACTGGCAATTTCTCCACATCCAACTCCCGTGTCACACCGTCCACCCCAAGCTCTACTCTGACCAGCGGGTAAGACCGCGTAACATTGATACCTTGAACCACCACAACCCGAGCCGCATTAATAGGCTTGCCAGTGAAATTCTGAATCAGTGTCTGGGAAGCGCCCGTATCACGCAGCAACTCAAGCCTATGCTTCACACCAGCCCACCTCACAGTGCCGTGCCCCCTATGACCACAAAAAACATCACGGACGGGTGATGAGCCCTCCTGCTGCTTCTGCACCGGCGATGACTTTGTAACCGACTGTTTACCCCGAGCAAATGCGGAAGACCTCAAAGAAACGCCGATGTTGCTCACTAGTGACACCACTGCTGTAGGTGGTGCGCTCGGACATGAGCGCGCAATATGCCCCTTGTCATGACACTTGAAACACTCCACTTCGCTCTTGGACTTCCTCTGAGGTGAGGAAGGGCCCTGGCCTTCTTTAACGGGAAGGGTTTCGACTTGGGTTCATAATTGGCAACAGTACTCTTAAATGGATAATTATTTGTGTCATTAATTAATTAATTCGGGGGGGGGGGGGGGAGTGGTACGCCCCTGGTTACCTGCCTCAGCTCTCTGTGCAGACACGCACCCACGAATCAATGACACCCTAAGGTCAGCCAGCTCAGCCGCCTTCTGTAGAGTTTTCGGTTGCTTTTCTTTCAGGTTAAGAGTCAAGTCACTGCCAGTACATTTAAAAAAATGTTCCAGCAACACTAATTGTTTTACTGAATCAAAAGTAGTTGCCTTCTCCGACCTTAACCAATTTTCAAATGCATCTGACAGCTCTCTAGCGTGTTCCTGGAAAGTACTCTCCTTTCTTTTTGGAACTGCCCTAAACTTCAGCCTATAGGTCTCTGGCTGTAGCTTATACGCCCTCAGGACAGCCTCTTTCAACAACTCGTAATTCACACAGGAATCTAGGGGCAAAGCATCGTACGCCTTGAGTGCTTTCCCCGTCAATCGTGAAGAAACAAGGGCTGCCCATTTCTCCTCGGGCCATTGGTGCTCCTGGCACTTTTTCTCGAACCGGAGAAAAAATTCTGTAACTCCTAACTCATCAAACACTGGAACCAACTTAAGTAGATGCGACAGGGGCTGGTCATGGGCTCGACCCCCCTGGGCGACCCGGTTCCTCGTCACCTCTACACAAGTTTTCTCTAGGTCATCATCGGCACAATACCTTACAGACTCAAACTTAAGTTCAGCCTCTCGCTGCTGCTGCTGCTGTCTGAGCTCAGCCTCTCTCAGCTTGAGCTCAGCCTCATACTTCCGTTGCTCGAGCTCGAGCTTCTGCTGCTCAAGCTGAAACAACATCTCTGGAGTTAAACCCTGAGGAGGGGGTGCTACTATTGGGGACTCACCCCGTGAATCACCTAGAGGCATACCCAACCGCCAGCGGGCATCGGCCTGCGGGAACGTACTCAGCTCCGGAGCCCGAGGGGGCGCCATGGTAGGAGTCAAGTGGAATGGGGGCTGGGCCGAAGGTGCCCCAGCTCCCGCTCAACCTGAACCCCCATGCACCCCACCCAGCACTCAGGCAACCAGCTCACTTCTCGACAAACCGCTAGTACCGGGAAACCCTAAGACCGTGGCCACACACTGCAGTCCGTACCGGTCTAGCCCCGACACACGATCCGCTGACACAGGCTCCTCCAAAAATATCCGAGCATCCTCCTCATTGTTCACCACCCGAACGCCGCTTAACAACTCCACCTTCTCCACCTCCTCGCCTGCCTCTCGCACTGTGCCCTCACTATGCTCAGTGACATGATGGAGTCCAAAAAAAAAAATCTCAGTCAAGACAAAAGTAGCCAAACTTTTGCGTAGCTTTATTCA
Organism: Paralithodes platypus; assembly: GCA_032716605.1. Classification (NCBI taxonomy): domain Eukaryota; kingdom Metazoa; phylum Arthropoda; class Malacostraca; order Decapoda; family Lithodidae; genus Paralithodes; species Paralithodes platypus. Next base: position 39,349,214 of record CM064527.1, on the reverse strand, counting down.
CCAAAAAATATTCGAAGATGTTCTTGAGTGCAATACTAGGTCACCAATAACTCCAACAAGTTCTATATATCCTCAAAACAATGTCTACTGCCAACAATGCGAGAAATAAATTCAACCCCAAATGGCAATAAGATTTCTCAAAAAAAAAATGCAATATTCAGTTCACTATATTCTGGTCTAAGGTCGCCATTTGTTACGACCGGCACTACGAAATAAACAAGGGCACTTAATGATGGACTAGATGATAGGCTATATCTGCAACAACGGTACGCTAATTCCAAAACCCTCGAACTATTACGCCGGTGAACAAAAACACTTAAAACCCTTAGAGTTAATCTACTGGATAACGGGGTATCAATTAACTAGGTTTTAGTGCACTTCTACAAAGGCTGTCCGGTGACGGTAAAGCCAACTCACAACAGGAGTACTTACGTTACGAAAATGCTCTTAAGTAATAACAATGCTTGAATAAACTATATAAGATTTAATAAAGGAATATATGCTTACGTTAACTTTAGTGTGAGTCTGTACTCAACACTAAACTCTACAATGCTCTATGAAAACACTGGAAGTCTAGTCGTACAGCAATCAGATAAGGAATCTTCTAAAAAGGTCTGATGCTCTAAGATGCTCGTTAATATAGAACAGAAATAAATGCAGGGGCAGGACACCAAAGCAGGTATCTTAAATACACCAATAATTAGGATGCATATATATAACAAGGGAGTGCAACAACTCTGTGACAGCACTAATAATAACCACTCAGAAACAGTACTTCCTTAGCCAACGTAACAGCCAAACTGGGTTGTGCACTATGCATCAACCAAGGCTAAAATAAGGCTTGAATAATTCCTAAAGCATACACAATGAAAGTTAATAAACTCAATGCTGTCTTTCTCACTAATAAAGTCTAGCAGTGGCAAAAAAAAGGTACTAGGAAACTAGGCAGAGCGCAAGCATGCTCGTAGCCTATTGTCTCCCATTGAACAGATTTCCCTTATGTTACGTTAAGTGACTTGGAGGCTCTCTTGGTAAGTCCAGATCTCTAGTATCTGGTCTTGCCCTGGCGCTCCACAAAGGTCAACAAAATGAGGTAGCAATCATACAGGCAAGAGTACGCAAAAGCCCTTTACCTTTATACTGCTACACTCGCAAAGGAAAATATGCACAAGGGTTACAGGCTAGCTAGCTTCGTCGATGTTGTACAGGCTCTGACTTGCCACATACATAACTCAGACAACGACCAAAGATACCTTCCACTGTCTAGCATTAAATAATGGGAAAGAACAGCTCAATAAGTAGAAGCACCCCAACACTATGATACAATTTGACTATGACTCTAATAATCCCTAAAACTAGTGCAAACATATATGGAGAGCTGGTGCTGGTAATACGAATGGCCGACTATGGAAGTCGTATGCAGAACCAGAAGGGATAAGTAATTGAATAAAGAGAGAAGTATGAAAACGAAGAAGTTCAGAGAGAGAGACAGTAGTATAAGTGGTGTGACGCCTACCAGCGTTGGCAGAATCGCCTCCCGTTAGCCACTAGCGCTCGCCAGGGCAGTGAAATGGGCTACAGTTATCAGAGAATGTTGTTCTTTCTTTTATAGTACTTGCATTGATACAGACAGTCCAGTGGTGGTCATTATTTTCGTCTGTGACAACGGGAAGTATTTTATATTATGAATTGAATGTAAGATGCATTGTAGTAAAGTTGAGAGAGAGTGAGCGGGCAGCGTGGGGTAGTGAGTGTTGTGTCCCTCCTCCCTCCTCCCTCGCCTGGAGGAGTTTCCCGCCCGCGTGGCTTTCTCTCGGTTTTGATTGGCTGGTGGTTCCTGGCGCCTTCTGGGGGCCTGCTGTCTTGTGACATATCGGCCTGTGATTGGCCGACCACCATGCCTTTGTGTGATCCTGAGGGTCCCGAGGAGCTACCTTTCTCAGGACAGGCTTGGCGTGCATGCTTCTAACATCCCTTTGCATACTCTCTCCCGATCACCCTCTTTACCACTGTCTCTTTCTCTGATCTTCTTCCTTTCCATTGCTCCTCATCTTTATTCAATTACTTATCTCCTTGGGTTCTGCATACGGTTTCCATAGCCGGCCTAGTGTATTGCATGCGCCGTCCTCTGAGATATTTACATGTACTTAGAATTGGTTTTGAGGGTTCTTAGTTAGTAGAGGTTAAGAACTCGGTGTGTGTCTCCATTATTGATTTAGTGCTCTGCTGGGTTATTTAATGCTAGACTGGGATAAGGCTTCTGTTGTCGTTGTCACCGATGTGTGTATGGTTCGCTTATACCTACACGACTTCGACGGTTTCTGTGGTGGCCTGGGTTGTCCTTTTTTTTTTTTTTTTTTTTTTTTTTTTTTTTCTATATTCCAACTACTCCCTCTCGGGCATAGGCTGAGAGCCTGTACATTCCACCGCCCAACACGGTGAATCCCGTGAGGTCTTGTTCCAGTCTGGGGAGTGAGACATGCGAAGCATCCATCATGGCTCGAAGCAGCTCCATCTCTGAAGCGGCCGGTTGCTTCGCTCAAGCGCTTCACCTCTCACCCTCCAGACTCAGACCCTCACTCTCAGAACGCCACCTATTGAGCAGTGAACTCACTAGGCATTGTCCCCCTGTAACATATTTTGAATATGGGAACATTCATACAGTGTTATTTAATCAGGGAACAACGAGGGTATTTTTTTGGCATTTCGGTGGGCTTTGTGGTAATGCACTGATACTAGGTACAGCACAAATTCAATCCCAATAATATCTTCCCATTGACATATCGGGATTTGAACCCGGGTCCATTGGATTACCAATCCAGTGGCATGACCACTCCACCACACCTCCCCTAAAGTTTGGTTGTGCCTTTTGCGAGTGCAGCACCATGTTGTAAGAGGGCATTTGCCTACTACCTTAGAACACAGTGCTGCCTCTTTGCTTAACTTTTGAGGGATCGCCAGGGTAGAACCAGATACTTGAGATCTGGATCTACCAAGAGAGCATCCCCGTCATTAACGTAACTTTAATCATACCGCCTTAACCCGTGGAGCCCCGGCTAGTTTTGTAATGTTTGTTCACCAGAACCCGGCCGGTTTTCAAAAAATGGTTTTATTCCAGAAACAATAGCGAATGGGTTAGGAATGAAGGAAAAACCACGAAAAACCGCTCAAAAAGCTTAAACAATGGTCCTACAGAGCCCCCGAAAACGTATTTTACAAGAGTAAAAAATTGAAGGCAATTACCCCAAAAAACCAGGCTATTGCGCGCTCACGCGCACGCAAGTGGACTTTGAGAGTTTTCAACCATCGGCACGGTTGCGTGGGATACGTACACAGTTCCCATACAAATCTGAGCCCTCTTGAGTGGCTACACCTGAGGTTACGGTCGGCGCAATTAGGGTGACGCGTCAGGCGTGTCTCTGGGGCTGTGCGTTACATACATCGCGTACGCGTCAGACGAGTCGCTGGGGCTGTACGGGTTAAGGACAACGCTAGGCTATGAGCCAGTCTTGCTCAGCCACAGTTTCCTAACCTTGATATCCCAGCTAGACTTTATTTGCCTAGCAGACACTAGTTAGGACATGAACTCTTTATGATATGTATGCATTATTATTATTCACGGCATTTATTAGTCTAGGTTGTTGGTGAGGAAGTACTTCTTTTTAGTGTCGAGCATTACTGCCGTTGCGCATTTATAGTATTCCCGTGTCAGTTAACATTATATGTCCTATCTTTTTGTGTATTCAGTCTACACGTATGGTGTCCTGCCTCCTGCCTTTATATAATTTAAGATACGAGCATCTTATGAGCATCAGACTTTCTTCAGAAGTTTCCAGGTCTATGCTGTAGGACTAGACCTCACTTTCTTTCAGATAGGAGTGAAGAGTTTATTGTTGTTTAGAGTAACTGTATTGAAGCATCTTTTTATTGTATTAAATCTTGCAGTGATTTAATTGATCTTTCCATAGCTTCCCTTTTGTGCATTTTAACGTAACTTGCATCTTGTTTGTTATCAGGCTATACCAGTGTGGGTTAGCCTGAAGTAGAGTACATTTATGCCCAGTTAAGGATACCTCATAATCGCAGATTAACTTTGGAGGGTATAGGTGTTTTTGTTAGCCGGCATATAAGTTCAAGGGTTTGGATCTAGCGTACCGTTGTTGCATAGTGCCCTATTACTAGTCCAATCATTAAGTGCCCTTGTATTATTCGTAGCCCCGGTCGTAACAGGGGTTATATGGGGGACAGATTGCAAAGGACATGTAGGACCAAGCACGCCGTGCCAAGCTCTGCAGGAGAAATGCGGGCAGGAGGCCCCCCAGCACTAACAAAGGCAGCAGCACCCAATCACAGACGACTACGTCACAAGGAGCAGGCGTCACGTGACGCGTCAGGCCCGCCAACCACTCACAAGCGTGGGAAACTCCTCCGAGCGAGGGAGGCACACGTACATACACACGCACATACTACCACCTCACTGCCTACCTCGCTCTTTCTCCTTTAACTTCACACAATGCATCTTATATTCTATCAATGATATAAAATACTTCCAAGTGTCACAGACAAGAATAAAGACCACCACTGATCTGTCTGTGACAACATGAACTCTATGAAAGAAAGAACATCGTTCTACGATTATTGCGCTAGCGAGTTACAAGTGCATTCTGGCAAGCTGGCCAGCGTAACAACATTATATATCTATCTATCTATTTATTTGTTCTCTCTCTCTCTCTCTCTCTCTCTCTCTCTCTCTCTCTCTCTCTCTCTCTCTCTCTCTCTCTCTCTCACACACACATATATTCATGCATACACTCATAACTTTGGAACTACGTGTGATATTTATTAAGCCCGTGATTGTGCCACCTGGCTGTGAATTTGTTGCGACTTGCATTACGTTGGTGCACAAACACACATACACAACCACATACACACATATATACACACACACACACACACGCATATACATGCACATACACACTCATACCCTGTGCTCGCGTACACATGCATTATAGACATACATGACCATCTTCACTTACACAATTATATATTCATTTATAAGTACAATCAGAGATACAAATACACTATTTGTTACATGTACAAACAAAGAAGGCACATACATACCTACACACACTCTAGAATCGGCATACACAATCACAAATTATATCGCTTACATATTGAAATGAATTGCATGCAATATACAGACACAAGTACATATAGATATGAAACTCAAATATATGTGATAAATTGAGTAGATGCATTAATAAATACCCTCATACACACTTGCATCAATTATGGTCTCCATAGTCAATAAACATAAAACTATAGCCTCACACGCATGTATATTTTATATACCGGTATATATTTTATATATTTTATATATATATATATTATATATATATAATATTTTAACACTGCTAAACACACACACACACACTCTCTCACACACACACATACGCACACATACACACACACATATATTCAGAGAGAGAGAGATAGGGGGGGGGGGGGGGGGGGCTCCTATATATATTGTGAACAAACTGATTTATGGGAGAGTCACAGAAGTATTGTGAATATAAAAGAGGCTAAGAATTATGTGCTATTCTGGTGCAGGTAGACATTTTTCAGTGTGTGTGTGTGTGTGTGTTGGACGTTGCTTTTCTTTTATATTTTTTTGTATTTATATATTATATTTATTTATTTTATGGCACACAATAACGAACTTCAAAGTCAAACAATAACACCAAAACGAACGTCCCTTGATTTTGGCCCTGTCACTCTTTCAACTATGGGGGAGGCACTCGCTATAGGCAGTTATGCCTTTTGCCTCCCTCAATCACATAGAAAAAAAAATACAAGATTAGTTGCATATGATTTGTCTGTACATATCATATATATTGATGGTTCACTTGTAATGGATATATGTTGTTATTTTTCACGTGTGTTTAAGGGAGCCCAGCTCGTTTTTTTTTCTCTCGTTCTCACTCTCTCTCTGGGTTGTATCCATTCGGCCCCATTCAGCCTACTGTTTTAAGACGTTTACTCCCATCCAGGTGTAAATATTTTCCTGGCAAGCGGTAGCGAGCCAGCTTATATATACATTTGTTTTTTCACAGCAAGCTAAATTTGTAAACATTTTCTATAGAAACATTTCTGAAGCCGGATTTCTCCATACAACGCTTTCTCGCTATCGTTCGCCAGGAAAAAATCGTCACCTGAATGGGGATAAACGTCTTCAAACAGTTGACTGAACTGGGCCGATTGGATACAAGCCAGAGAAAGAGAGAAAAGGAGAGAAAGAGAAAAAAAGCCTGTGACCTCCTTTAAGCACATTGAACATGCACTGTAATTCACACGAACCAATGTTTCATTTGTTCACATGTCATTTACTTAAACTCACTTTACGAATATACTAATATACTATGTATGGTTAATTATGTAAGAGTTTCGGCTGAACCCCCCCCCCCCCACACACAAACACATACACACCGCCCCACTCCACACACACACACACACACACACACACACACACAAACACACCGCCCCACCCCTCACACACACACACACACACACACACACACACACACACACACACACACACACACACACACACACTTACACTTACTGAAATCAACGATGACTAATGATACTCCTCCACCTACACACTCGACCCACACTCATCATAATCAGTTAAACATTTCTCACAATCGGATTAATTTGATGCATCATTGCTTCATTTTTATCCCAACTCTTGTCACTCATAATTGAAATTTTCATGGCTGAAGCTCTATATTTTATCGTTATTCTTGCTAAACATGAATTTGGTTTTTGATGTCTGTTTTCTTGCTTCTGTATCTCCTTTGCCAAACAAAATCATCGAAATATAGCTTGAGGTAAACATAACAGACGCCGCTGGTACAAAAAGGTGTTAAGAGATAAAAAGGCGACATCGTGCTGAAGAGTTGGGGAGATTTCCACTTGAGGGATATTTTTCTTGACTTCTTTCTTCCACATGTTTAGCCCCGTTGCTGTTGAGAGTTTACGACGTTCGCCCCATTAGTTTGGTGTTTTTAAGAACTTTCCCCCGTTTTCTGTCAAGTTCTGACCTTTCGTGCAATTTCGGTGTCGATGTATTCCTGGCAAGCGATATCGAACCTGTAATTAAGAGGAACCGACATTCGGCCGGGACATTCTTCTACCGAAAAATGTAAAAATTTATATTAAAAGGAGGTCTAGGAGGTGCAATAATTATTTTAAGGTTGATGGAGGTCCTTGGAACAAACAAAACCTCCCCTTAAAAATAATGAGCAGGTTATGAGACGTACTCTATCAATGTTTATATCTTATTTACTACCCCAGCTTGGTATCAGGATCTAATTAATTTAACCCCTTGAGGATCATGACGCGTTTTGACAGTATATTCTGGTTATCATTAGACGAGTGTATACAGCTTAGGAAGGATCAGTGGGAATGGCAAGGGTATAATATGCTGTCTAAATTAAGCCTCTGATTTCCATACACCCTTCGGTAATCTTAATCGAATTATGTAATGATAGCCTGCATAAACTGCCAAAGCGCGTCATAATCCTCAAGGGGTAAATGTATCTTATTTACATTATATCAGAGCTGTCAAACCATTCAACATATTCCCCCATCCCACCCTTCAGCCACCCCACCCAACCCTTATCCCTCGCAGTGCATTCATATATCACTCAATATCGCCGCACTATATATTGTTTTACGGAATCGGACATTTTAACCCAAATTTCAGACGTCGAATACAAAAAGCAAAAAGATTGTCTTATCGTTTTGGGGGGACACTACCATCAGTCACCCCCGCTTAAGGGGGTACTACTCGCTTTTTCTGGACCTCCTTCTCCCTCGTGTTTAGCATATTAGTTTTGAGATTTTAAGACGTTCCTTGCCTTAGTTTGGCGATCTTAATACCTTTCGCCTCATTTCGTTGTCAATTGTAAGACCTTTCGTGCCATTTAAGTGTTGATTTTTTCCTAGCGAGCGATAGCAAACCTGTAATTTTAAGAGGAACCGGCCTTTGGCCGGAACATTTTCTATAAACAAAATTACAAATTTGTCTTGAAGGGGGGTCTAGAGGGTGCTTTTTTTAAGATTGATGGAAGTCTAGCGAGCAAACTCAAAAGCATAATATACATAAATAAATAAATGGACCAAAAAACAAGCACAACCCCCTTAACCTAAGAAGTGCGCATGGGGGGTATGAGACACCACACTCCTGTGCTGACGTATTTGAGCTGTTCCCATCACTAACATCGTTATTTTACCATAAATAGCATTAATACTTATCCATATGCGCCTATTATAGGTTGATTATAAAGGTATTAACCTGTTACAACAATAAAACAAGTGGAAACAGTGTTTGGATGGTCAAAATCGGCAATACAGGCCGGGAGTTACATAATGTATGGCTGAGGCAACCTCCCTGCCCTCCACCCCTCCCCTTGTCTGGAGAGACACTGTTCCGCAATAGTCTCTCTCTCGCTCTTTCCCACGCTTGGTAACAGTGATGACAACGCCCTGCTACCAACTCGCTAATGTTAGCACGAAAATTAACCACAGAATAAGTGAATAACAGGGAAAATAGGTGATAACTGAAGGAGGGGAGGGAAGTGGGGAAGGAGGGGAGGTGGAGGAGTGATATTTGGCATGGCCCAGGGGCCAAAAAACAAAAAACAAAAAATGTTTTTTTTTGTCTTTTTTGGGTGTTTTAAATGGATTTTTTTCCCCCTTACTGTTAAGAGTCTTCCCGCAGTCCGCCGGGGGAACTCTTAAGAGACTCCCCGCAGTTCCCGGGTTAAATGCTGAGTAAATGGCAAATATATATGGTGAATAAATGGGAGTGTCGAGGACATTTATTGTCTCCATAGGTCATTTGTTTTGCCAGCTTGATTTCCGATTGTGAATGAGTGGAGTCGTAACAGTGATTGAATGATGACCAGTAAACTATTGTGAATGATGAGGATATTTATAGCAACATTTATTTTCGCCTGTTCTAACCATGCCTGATCGTTGATTCACACCTAGTATTAATATTTAGTATTGTTTATATATAATATATAATTATGATTTATTATATAACATATATATTTTTTTCAATTTGGGGAAGTTGGTATTCTTCTTGTAGATACACGGTTTTGTTCATGATATTCACATGAAGATTAACTAATTAATCATTACTTTCTCTCTCTCTCTCTCTCTCTCTCTCTCCAGTACTTTTGTGTCTGTATGATATCAAATCGAAAGTGGTTGAAGCTGGCAGTAAGAGAAGAGTCCCAACACACACACACACACACACACATACGCACACAGACACACACACACACACACACACACACGCACACACACACACACGCACACACACACACTCACACTCGTAACACACACACTCTACACGAACTCATCACACCTCAAGTAGTCACGGTTATTTATTATGACACATTTTGAAGCATACCACAATTAAAAGGAACCTTTGAAATACAATTATCAGGTAAAAAATCAATTAAGAGCTTCTTATTTTATGTTAACCTCATGAGGATCATGACGCGTTATGACAGTATATGCTGGCTATTATTAGGTGATTGTATTCAGATTAAGAAAGTTATATGGAAGTCAGAATGTTAACTGAAATAGTATTTACCCTTTTGAAGCCCACAGATCCTTCCTATGTTGTATAAAATTGTATTTTGATAGCCAGAACAAACTGTCAATATGCGTCATAATAATCAAGGGGTTAATGACTGCGAATTGACATCCATACTCACACGCTTATATAATATATACATTCACACAAGCAGCAATTGTTGTTAAGGGGGGTCACCGTTTTTTTGTATCTTTCTCTCCTTTCCTCTCTTTCCCTGGCTTGTATCCATTTGGCCCCATTCAGCCATCTGTTTTAAGACGTTTATCCCCATCCAGGTGTCGATTTCGTCCTGGCGAGCGATAACGAGCCAGCATTGTATGGATAAATCCGGCTTCGCCGGAGAATTTGTTTCTATCGAAAAAATGTACAAATTTAGCTTACTGTCAACACAAAAATATGTATATGCTGGCTCGCTAGCGCTCGCCAGGAAAATATTGACACCTGGATGAAGGTAAACGTCTTAAAACAGTAGGCTGAATGGGGCCGAATGGATGCAAGCCAAAGAGAGAGGGAGAGGAAAGAGAAAAAAAGCGAGGTGGGCTCCCTTAAGAGAGCTAATATATACAGTATATAATAATATTCTGGGTAAGAATTGCATTTACTTCCCCTAAATCCAACACACTACATACATACAGTACATGATGCAGAACATACACATATCAAGTACAGTATATCTCACAAAATACACGTGGGAGTATAAAAACATATAAATATATACATGCCTTTTGTCTCCCTCACTCAAATAGAAAAACAAAATTGCACAAAACATTTAGGGTAATAATTACAGATACACGTGATTAATATATGTCTTACACTCTCTAGAACAAGCATTTATATACAACATATTAATACAGATATACAGATGGAATTAGTTTTATTGCAGGCAGTCATGAATGATAGATAAAGTATATACACAAAGTGAATCCGTACCGTGCATAATTATGTTCGTGTTTAGCTCTCCCATGAACTGCCCCAATCCTACACGCGTACACACACACACACACACACACATACAACACACACACACACACATACAACACACACACACACATACATACACACACACACATACATACACACACACACACAGAGGATCGTACACAAACATCTATAGATTCCACCCTAAGTCCTTGGAATCAGCCAGGGGTGTGTGCTGATTTAGAGAGCGAGAGAGAAAGAGAGAGAGAGAGAGAGAGAGCTAGGAGGTGTGGGTTAGAGGGGTGGGGGACAAGGGGGCGCGTCTCCCTGGGCCCGGATGTCGATGGCACTTTTCTTTTTACGATTATTTATGGACAATCCTCTGGCTTCTCACGTCTCTCTCTCTCGCTCTCTCTCTCTATTGTGACGTTAACCACTCCGTTAGAACTGCATGGCTTGTCCTACAGTGACTCGCTAGGATCGCCAGGGCAGTGGATGTGGCTACAGTTGGTGTATTTTTGTGTGCTTTATTTCATATGAAAGCTCGTGTCATGGGCAGTCCAGAAAGGCTCTTTGTTTTCACCCATGTCAAGGCTTTATATATTTAATTGCAAAGTATATGTTTTATCATTAAGTAGTAATGATAGGATTTGAGAGAGAGAGAGAGAGAGAGAGAGAGAGTAGAACAGAGTGAGAGGAGGCGTGCATTGTTTTTTGCCATGCTTGATGACGTCACAGCTGGCTGGCCTCTTGGAGGAGTTTTTTACCATGCTTGGTGATGTCATGTTTGGCTGGCTTCTTTGTCATTGGCTGAGGGAATTGTTACCGCTTTTCTACGCGGTGCGAGCTAGTGCTAGTATATATACAGCTCTCTTGCTACTCTCTCCCTCAGATCTGGTTTCTAGAATGCATCCCTCTTATCCCTTTGATACCTGTCCCCCTTACTGCACCTGAGAACCTTTTCCTCTGCCTATCTCTCTCATTTTCCATATCTTTCACCACCTTTTATTAATATTATACCCCCTCTGGTTAACTCTGCATAATCAGCTTCATGCTGGCCAGTTGTATTGTGCGTTAAGGTCTTATATAACCCATGTATGTTAGTTGTTAAGATAAGTTGATCACGAAGCATTGGTTGGCATTCATATTGTTCAGTACTGCTTCCTATAATTATTAGTGTTCTGCTGGATTAGATAATGCTAGACTAGGAGTCTGATACTATAAGGTATTGTTTCCGATGAGTGCTGGCTTTAGTTAAAAGCTGCACGACATACCTGAGAACTGGAGTTGATTGGGTAAATTCTAGTCTGTGTGCCATTGAGAGTAGAGCATGCACGAATGAGGGCTTTTTGCCTATACCATTCTTCACTGTTCTAAGCTCGTTGTTTGTCTTTGAGGTACGCCAGGAGAACGCTTAATACTTCGGTATTAAGGTTTCTCAAGAGAGCTACCCTTCATTATAACAACTTGAGATTTGCACTAGGCTATGCGGCATGCCATGCGCGCCAGTATCCCGTATCATTTACTCTAGCTAGACTTTATCAGTCACAGTAGACATTAAGTATATTAAACCAATTACTCTTTTTATCCATACCCGTTTATGATTACACAAGCATTTCGCAGCCTAGTTTGATGTATTGAGACACAAATGACTTAGGCTCTTTTTGATGATAGGAATACTGCATTGTCGTGGCGATTATTATTATTGTTGTGGCGTTTAGGATATTCTTGGCTCCGACTGCATTATATCTCCTGCCTTTTTGTGTGCATAGCCTGCACGAGCATTGTTCCGCTGCCTGCCTTTTTGGGTTCCATTTCCGATTCGAGCATCTTGATAGCATCTAACATTTAAAGAAGATTCCTTGTTGGTGTTGAAGGACTTTAGTGCACTTTCTTTCATGCAGGAGTGCCTGACATTTATTGATTAAAGTAACGTAAGCTGTAACTTCTCTTACCACCTTACTTTGCATACCATAACCAAGCACCTTCGGTTATAGGTAGTAATAGGCTGTTTTCACATAACATTAAGCCTAGAGTAGACGCACATTTATTGAGAGTTTAATACCCTATTATTGCATATAGAACTCTGGAGAGTATTTGTGTTCTTTGTTCACTGGGAATATACATCAGAGGTTGGATCTAGCGTTTTCCGTTGTAGCATTTATGCCATTACTAGTCCAATGAATAAGAACCCTGATATATATAAACCTCAGTCATAACACTATATATATATATATATATTGTAATTTGTGTTGTCGTTGTGTTTGCACCAGCCTTGTGCCTCTCTCTCGCTCCAATCAATCAATTAGCTCTCCTTCCTCTGTCTCTGTATGTCTCTCACAATCTCTCTCTGTTCTCTTTGATACACTGGCCTAGATTCTCTCTTCACACGCATCTCTTCCCTTTAGTCCTATTATCTTCATTCACATCCCTTTGTTCTCTCTTCTCCTTATTTTTCCCTCTATGTTTCCTCTTCTGTGCCATTCCCTTTCTTTAATTGTTCTATATCTATTGTACTTATTTTCTATTGCACCTTTTGCTGGATTTAGTTTTGTTCCAGTCTATCTGGTCTCGTTTTCTATTTTGGACTTTCGTAATGTTTCAGTCTTCGCTTCCCACCTCTCTCTCTCTCTCTCTCTCTCTCTCTCTCTCTCTCTCTCTCTCTCTCTCTCTCTCTCTCTCTCTCTCCACTATATATATATTTTTTTTTAAAAGACCTCCGTCTACGTATTGTGAAAAACCTGTTATCCTCCGGCAAATTGTGGGGTTGAGTGAGTGAAGGGGGGGACAGTGAATGAAGGAGGATACATGTTTTTCATAATACGTGTTGCTAGCCCCAAACGCGCGAGCAACTGTGGCTTTCAACCATCCGACACATCCCCTTTTATTTATGTGCATCACACATGTTACATACAAATAAAGTTTATGTTTTGTTTTACCCTACTGTGGAAAGACTACGGATACACCACTCCTGCCCAGGCCTCACACAGTGGCAGTCCAGTCGAACTGAGCTCATGATGCTGGTGGCATTGCCCCGGAGGATAGCCATCCCTAGTCTTTGCTTGAGCCAGAGGGTTTCCCGGGGTTCTCCTGAAACTTCTCTGATTTTACGGCCTATTTCATTCACCATCTTAAGGGTGGTAGGGCCGAAGACTCCTGAAGTTTCGAATGCCAGGGGCTCGAACTGATGATTTCTGGCGATGGCTTGATATTTTTCTCGCTTTTTATTTTCTGCTATCCGGGCGGCTTCACCTGCTTCGTCGGCGTTTCTGGCGATGTTGGTTGTGGAGAAAGTGTCAACACCTGTGGCATCCCACACGAGGCACCGGCCATTCTTGTAAGGGAAAGTGGTCATCCCATCTGGCCGTTTGCCGTCTTCTCTGTGAAGTCCATGTGGTTCGATGATTGATGCACGGTTAGCACTCTGCAGGGCCCGTTTTATGACATCATTTAGTGCAGAGTGTCTTGGCAGGTGGCCTGCGTTGTAATTACATGACAAGGCATGGTGACCTTGAGCATCCATCCACCCACCACACTTGCAAGTGTGTGGGTGACAAACTGCCGCACCCACTCTGAGCGCGATGGCAACCCGGAGCGCTTCAGCATCCAAGTGAGTTCCAAGAGGTGAGATGGGGATGGCGTGTAACCACAAGCCACTCTCCGAACGGGCGGCTGCCTGGAGGCGTGCTTTTGCAACCTGGTCTGCATTGGTTAGGAGATTTTCTTGAGTTTTCTTCGCCGAGATGGTATCCCACACTTTCTGCTTGCTCCTGGAGGTACCCTGAGGCTCCTCCTCTACTCCTGTACTTTCCTTCCAGGTGCTAATCGCTGCTGTTACATCCCCATTAAGTGTCATTCCGGGATGAGAAGAAAGGATGGACACTACAAGGTCGTTGGTCGCGATGAGGGAAGAGATAAAGGCTGGGGAGGCAATATCCGAGGCTCTCCGTATGCCCAAGCCCCCGAGGCGGACAGGAAGGGTGGCTTGTGTCCAGGTCCATTCTTTAAATTCCACGTTGGTGATGCTGGTCACTGCTTCTCGGAGTATGCTGTCTAATCCTTGGAGGCCACCATTGTTCGTGTAAGTCATCGATGTGCGCAGGAGGTATTGGAGTTTTGGGATGGAGAAACAGTTCTTGAGAAGGGCCAGAGCTGAGTGGGCATCGATGTGTATCAGGCGACTCACGAGACGTTGAAGCTCCTCCTTTTTAACTTGAAGTGCTGGTGGGATTGCTGCCAGAGTTAGTGGGGAACCTAATAGGGTTTGCTGGTGCTCCTGAAGGATCTTTACATCTGGCAATATGCCTCGAAACAGGGCCTGAGTCTCTTCTCCTTGTTCACGTGTGTGGTTGAGGAGGACAAGTTCACATTTGGTGTCATTTATCACTAGCCCAGCCTGGCCGAGGTCAGTTACAATGTTATTTAGGTCGGTTAGAACGTTCTCTACGGACCCACCCAAAGGTTGCATCGTCCAGGTACCATACATTCAGCTCTGACCTTACTTTGTTAGCTGCTGCATCCACCCCTATTGAGAAAAGAGCAGGACCACCTGGATCTCCCTGCTGTAACCCGGTCGCTGATGGGATTACCGTCTCGCCAAAAATCAGGATGGAAGGTTTGGAATAAGCCTGTCAAAGTAGGGGGTACAGAGTGGGGATGAGTTCTTGAGCTGCACGGAGGAAGACATCCCTGCGAATGCTGTTGAATGCGTTCCGCATGTCAATCTTTAGAAGCACTCGTTTTTCTTGGGCTTGGCTGAGGTAGGTGCGGGTTGCGTGTACAGCAGCTTCACACCCCCCTGGAGTTCCGAAACCTAGTTGAACTGGTCTTAAGTGTTGACCTAGGCCATTCGAGAGTGGTTTCAAACCCACCTTTGTGGCAAGGCGGCGGAAGGTGTTCCCTACTGCTATTGGGCGCACACTGCCATCTTTTTTTGCCAGTGCACAGAGTGATGCCCCAAAAAATAGGGGTGTGGCACAGTCGGGTACTTCCCCTCTTAAAACCATGTTGATGAATTTGGTGAGGGTTTCCAAGAGTGCCTCCCCAGCAGCTCCTGATCCCTGACCCAAGAGGCCTTTGAGGTGGGCGGGTCGGATACCATCTGGGCCCGCGGCTGAGCCTGCTGGGAATGAAGTCACTGCGGCAACCACCTGCTCCTTCGTGACAACTAAAGGTTGGCGCATCTGGTCATTTGGGGCAGGGGGGAGGTTTAGGTCCCTAGGTGTAGGTGGGTGCTTTTCTTGTAGGGCTTCAACAACTTCGGTGCCTTGACCAGCAAAACCTTCTGAAGAGGACAACAGTCTGACGGCCCCTTTGATGTCACTATCCGCCAGCTTCGCCGCGACCCTCTTACGTAGCTGTTCAGCCTCTTCCTCTTCCTTGTCCTGTTGCTTCTGGGCCCTGTTTGGTTGCTGTTCGGGGGGTTCCACCAGTTTGTTTCCATCCATATACTATGCTACTTGACGTTTCACTCTGGTGGCTAGTGAAACCTGAAGATGGTCTTGTATGTTGGTTCTGGGTGGTTTTCGGAGGGCCCCATAGGAGAAACCCAGGAGCCGTGCCCATGCGAGGGGTGTCTTGAGCTGTAGGGCCTGCTTTGTGATGGTTGTAAGGGCCTCCGCCACTTGGATTCTGGCTCCTTTAGGTACCCGGGCAAGGACCTGGATCCGCGCTTTCCATTTGGTCACAAGTTGGGTCAAGTCGGCGACCGGTGTTGCCGGTGTTGCCCCGGTCGGCTTTGCAGTGGGCCCTGGGCATGCGAGACATTTCCAGTTTGGTTGTTCTCCTGATGTTTTCTTTGTCAGCTTAGCACAAGATAAATGAATAGATCTAAGACAGCCGGAACATTTTCGCGAATTCTTTCTTGCATTGGTTTTTCCGCACTTAAAACACTTAGTATCTTCTAGGCCATAGTCTTCCAAGATTATCCGTTCCTCTGCCTCTACCAAGCCGACCTCCTGATCTTCCCGTGGTGCTTCCATCTCTGCCATGTCTTGTTTCAGAAACCCCGGGAAATCTCTCCTGGCACATATCTAGATTATTGCTGTTGTTATTAATGTATAATTGGCTGGATGCATAAAAATTCACATATCATAGTCAACCTTTCTGATGGGATATGTAAAAAAAAAAAAAAAAAAAAAAAAATCACATATCATAGTCAACCTTTCTGATGGGCAATTGGCCTGCTTCTCCTAAAGCTAAGTGTTAAATGTATAAATCCTCGGCAATGGGCACCGGTACAACTAAAAGATCTAACTGAATGAAGGGAAGCACGCCAATTATATCCTATGATTAATTACACTGGCGACGCCACCCTGATGTTAAGTATTAATAAATGCTTAGGATATTAATAATGCTGTCAACATCAAGATAGGGAGAGAGCCAGAGAGTGAGCGAGAGCCAGGATCTGAGTGGGTAACCGAATCTAGGACAGCAGTTATGGAAAAATGCTTAAATTGTACAAAATGTTAAGAGAGAGAGAGAGAGGGAGAGAGAGCGGGGGCGGGGGCGAGGGAGAAAGAAAGCGAGCTGGAGAGGGGGCTGGCCTGGTTGGGTATTGAAAGATGTTAGGGAAAAACAAATAACTAAAATGATAAAGAGCGATCTGAAGTTATAGAAAACCAAAAAATAATAACAATGAGACGGTTAAGTGCGGTGATTGAAAGTGGATGGAAAGATGTTATGGAGAGAGAGAGAGAGAGAGAGAGAGAGAGAGAGAGAGAGAGAGAGAGAGAGAGAGAGAGAGAGAGAGAGAGAGAGAGATAAATGAAAATGGACCTTGTAGCAAGTATTTCCTAAATGGTTAGAGAGAGGGAAACAAAAATGGACCTTATAGCAAGTACTTCATAATGGTTAGAATTGTTTGAGAAGTTGAAAGACCGAGGGTCAGGTCCTTGGGGTAGATGTAAGATAAGGCCTATGGTGGGGAACCATAAGGGTGAAACTGCCTGCCCTATAAACGGTTACTTCACTCACCTTGTGGTTACTGCTGGAGGTTTATGGTGCCTGGGCAGGGCTGGGCTAGTGCCTGACGGCTCCTTGTCCCCTCACTGATACTGGTAATAACACTCTCAAGATTAAACTAAATATGCTTTGTGGGCGATGTTTAAACAAGAAACCACGTTCTGTTTACTATGTGCCGAAACACCGTATCATCGCCGATCTTCTGATACGTATATGGGTCACTTAGCCCCACGATACCCCTCCGAAAATCCCCTCTTTTGAGGAGCTCAACCAACCCGTGTGCTCTCACTGTGCTCTCACTCACTGCTATATCTTGGAATGCCCAATGATTAGGGAATACAAGAATAATCAGTTAATCACAATTGAGGATCAAGCAACATACATGTTAAAGAATAACGTAATCAATAACATACTAAAAAAACACAAGAACTTTGCCCCCCCACAATAATATGTACTGTAAACATGAAACATGAACCTTATAAGTATGCACCCCTTGCCCTCCACACATCTCTTCTTTCTTACAAGGTCACACTTAAACCCTTTGTAACGCCCTCTACACGATTTCATATTTTCATTGATCATGTCACACTTATAATATCAGTCAGTATTTCTTTACTTATCACTGCTATTCTCATTTAATAGATTGACAATGTACAGTATATACATATCCCTCTGAGCCTCTAACACAGCATTTATTTAAATAATCTGTTAAGTGCCAATTCATATCCTTTTGCAAGCCAATATACATGACCCTTGCATATGTAAGCAACATAATTATTGTCCTCAATATTCTCGGCTAATGGTTTGGTCTACAATTAAGTACCTCCGAATATGCGGCATATCCCTCCCGGAGGACTACTAGTATCTTCCTCCTGAATATTGTTTTGCTACTAAACATAATTGAATCTTGATCTTTGCATGCATACAGTTTCCTTCCTTATTTATTGATATGTTGTGTCAGGTACGATGAAGCGATACTGCTGATATCTGTAGAATTGCGTTGAAAGTCAAACTTACCCTTTTAAGATTTGTTTTGTTTTTATTATTATTGTCTTCATACTACCATATTTATCTTCAGTACTATGGCTGGCCTTAAATAACTTATTTATATGTAGTATGTCCCACCCTCCCCAACACATACACACACACACCTCCCTCTGATACATTCCTCCTCCCTGGAGTACCTTACCTCCTCCTCCTTCCCCCCCCCCCCCCCCCCCCCCCCCTACTCCTCCTCCTCTCCCACCTATTCCTCTACCTCCTACAACCCCCTCCCTCTGTCCCATAACCACACACCCTACTAAATATTATATTACTATCGGCATGTAAACTTCTCCACTGGTCATATTCCGCTAACTATCCCCTCAATAACCATTATTTTAATAAGAAATTGAACCATGTCACTCATGTTTGTAAAATATTTGTATTACTATAATTGCATTATAACTTCGGTAGTTGGTAATATTAGTCACATTATGTATGTGACTCTTGTATTCAGCTAACTATGACCTCAATAACCGTTGATGTAATGAAGAATGTGAAGTGTCCCTCATATGATTGTAATATATTTGTGGTACTATTATTGCATAATAATTTATGTTGTTGGAAATATTAGTCACATCATGTATGTAATAATTGTATTCAGCTAACTATGATCTCAATAACCATTGATGTAGTGAAAATATGAACAGTCTCCTCATACGATTGCACTAGTTTTGTAGTGCTATTTAATTTACAACCTGTCATTAATAATTCAGTCACTACAAGCTTGTTTTTTGTTTTTTTGTTTGTTTTTCATGAGATACGTATATACAGACCATGTGACAATTAAATGAGGAAACTATAATAACACATCTGAATAATGCCAACCTGATTTATAAACACAAATATGAATGTAACCAGACGACGATGCTGTTGTTTCAGTGGAATAATGGCTCTTTGAGCAGTATGTATCGCCTTACCAGTGGTTTTCCCCTCACAGGATGGGGGGCGCTGCTCAATAAACTCGCCCCTCGGGGCAAAATCAAAATCAATCTCTCTCTCTCTCTCTCCTTGCTCTTATGGAGAAGCCGGAGTGAACTAGAGATTTAATTGTAGTGGGCCCATAATAATATTAAACAAGGATGTGTGTGTTTGTGCGCACGCCTTATATTTGCCATATATTTTGCATTTGATCATTTTTTTTTTTTTTTTTTTTATATATTCCAACTACTCCCTCTCGGGCATAGGCTGATAGCCTTTACACTCTACCGCTGAACACGGTGAGGCCCGTGAGGTCTTGTTCAAGTCTAGGGAGTGAGACATGCGAAGCACCTATTCACGGCTCGAACCCAACTCCATCTCTGAAGCTGCTTCGTCTCGGCGCTTCACAGTCTCACTCCCCAGGCTCGGACCCTCACTCTCAGAACGCCACCTATTGAGCAATTAACTCACTAGGCATTGCCCCCCTGTAGCATATTTTGAATATGGGAATATTCATACAGTGCTATTTAATCAGAGAACAATGAGGGTATTTTGTTTTGGCATTTCGGTGTGCTGTGGTAATGCACTGAAACTAGGTACAGCACAAATTCCATCCCAATAATATCTTCCCATTGACATATTGGGATTCGAACCCGGGTCCATTGGATTACCAGTCCAGTGGCAAGACCACTCTGCTACACCTCCCCTTAACTTACTTGTGACTTAGAAATCATAATGTGCAATTCCCTACACAATTATAGTTTTTCCCTTTCCTCTCTGAGATGTTATTTATGAAAGTAAAGATAGTACTATTGAATTAGGTAAGTTCCTTGCTACTTATGCAATTGTTAAAGAAGATACTACACTCTAAATCAGCATTTCCCAACCTGGGGGAAATTTCCCCCTGGGGGGAAATTTGAAGCTACCAGGGTGGAAATAATTACATGATTACACTGCCTAGTACTACTACTACTAGCAATAAAAAACAAATCTCGGAGATGGATTTTCTCATGCCCGAGAGAGAGAGAGAGAGAGAGAGAGAGAGAGAGAGAGAGAGAGAGAGAGAGAGAGAGAGAGAGAGAGAGAGAGAGAGAGAGAGAGAGAGAGAGCGAGAAGAGAAGAGAGAGAGAGAGAGAGAGAGAGAGAGAGGAGATAAGAGAGAGAGAGAGAGTAGAGAGAGAGAGAGAGAGAGAGAGTGGAGAGAGAGAAAAGAGAGAGAGAGAGACAGAGAGAGAGAGAGAGAGACCTCAAGGTCCTTACTAGGCAGTCTGGCCTTACAAACTATATATATATATATATATATATACACCGGTACATATATATACACACATACATACACATATACACATACATACATACACACATACATACATATATATACAGTATATATATACATATATATACATACTGTACAGTGCACACACATACACATACATTTTTTTTTTTTTTTTTTTTTTTTTTTTTTTTTTTTTTTTTTCATATCACCCCAGCCCTTCCTTGAAAGCGTTTATTGTGTCGCTCTCCACCACTCTCGCTGGTAGTTTATTCCACTCTGTCGCCACACTGTAGGTGAAGAAACTCTTTGTGACATCTAGGTTTGCCTTTTTGGTTTTTAATTTCATTCCATTTCCGCGAGTTTGATTAGTATTGTATAATGTGAATAGTGCATTTACATCGACTTTGGGAGAGCGAGAGAGAGAGAGAGAGAGAGTGTAGTCACAGTGTGTTTCGACTACTCTTTCCCTTGTCCACATGAAGGGGAAAATCTGGATGGTTGAACTGGTTGGAGGGGGAAATGACAGAAAAAAGGTTGGGAATCGCTGTCTAAATTAAAAAATATACTAGTTTTACCACCACAAATAAAATGCCTGAGCAAAACTGACATTGTGCAGGGGACTGTACGTGTAAGAGGCATTTCAACATAGATTCGAAAAGTGAAAGTAAGTGAATTCAATTAGAGAAAGTTACTGAGAAAGTGAAGAGTTTAAGCTTCGTGTTTCCTGCCAATGCAATTGGCAGGTTAATTTTTTGCCCGATTTTTTTGTTTCGTTGTTTTCTTTTTCTTGTTTTACTTGCCTCCCTAGACCTCTATCAAACTTAATAAAACAACCCTAGGATTCCCCTTCAAGATATATTTTGACAGTCTAGGACGAAGGCCGGTTCCTCCTAAATTAATATCGCTCGCCAGGAAAAAATCGACGCCTAAATGACAGGAAAACTCTTAATATTGAAAAAGAAAAGGGGCGAAAGGTCTTCAAATCGCCAAACTAATGGGCCGAACGTCTATAATCTGAAAACTAATGGGGCTAAGCATGAGGGAGAAGGGTGTCCAGAAAAACGACCCATCTCCCCTTAAGCTTTTTGCGTGCTGTTATTCTGTCCGGAGAACTCGCAATTAACGCCTTTAAAGATTATAACGCATTATGACAGTTTATTCGACACCTAACTGGCACAAAAGTACTAATATTGTCAAAGAAATGGGGCTAATGGTTTTAAAATCGCCAAACCAATGGACCGAACGTCTTAAAATCTAAAAACTAATGGGGCTAAGTATGAGGGGAGAAGGTGGGCCAGGAAAACCAACCATTCCTCATAAACTATTAGTGAAATTGGCTGCTCTGCCTTTTGTCTAATATTAACCCTTTATCAACCAGCGACGTGTGTGATATTGTATTCTAGCTCTATGTAAACGATATTATGCAGCTTAAGAAGGGTCTGTAGTAGTTAAATGGGTGTGTTTGAGATAGTTTGAGGCCTTATTATTGATATATGTTCTTCCTAAGCTGAATAAAATCGCCTAATCATTACCAGAATATAATTATAGGGTTACCAATACTGTCTTTCCATTGGTACACTCGGATGCCATAGTCTCTAGCCCACTCATAAATATTCCTGGATTTCATATATATTCAATTATGGAAGTATATCTCTAGAAACGTACTTATGAATAAACTTTTTGTATACATCAACTACAAAACTATATACATTATACTATTTATTGAAAAGCAAGTTATATCTAAAAAATAAATCCAGATAGTTATAATTGCATAAAGTAAAACATAAGTGGTTTACAATTATTTTGAATGAGCTAGAGACTATGGTATCCAAGTGTACAGTACCTCCCACATATTCATATCTTCTATTTGTCATTAGACCATTCTCTATCTATAAAATATAATTCCCGGTATACAATATATATCTAAAAAATATATAATACTTTCGTAGCTGGAACAGTCACTAAAAGCAGTAACAAGAAATAGGGTGGTCAGTATGGAAGTGAAGAAGTCCTTGCATGACAGTGTGGTAATCCCGACACTGACTTACGGAAGCGAAGCATGGACGTTGGTTGAGAGACTCAGACCAAGAGTGAGAGCAGTGGAAATGAATTACTTAAGGAGTGTGTGCGGAGTTACATGGAGGGATAGACAGACTAATGAGGAAGTAAGAAGGAGGTGTGGTGTGGAGGTAGATGTGCTGGAAAGTGTGAAAAGGAACAACTTGAGATGGTTCGGCCATATGGAACGTATGGAAAGCGAGAGAATGACTAAGAGGGTGTACGAGAGCGAGGTGGAGGGACAGAGGGGGAGAGGTAGACCGAATATGAGGTGGAAGGATGGAGTGAGGTACTACATGAACGAAGGCGGTGCTGGTTGGGGGGAGGGGCGTCGACTGACTGGGGACAGAGGTGCATGGGGGCGGTTCGTTCGTGGCCACCCCTTCGGGGATCACGGCGTCAGGCAATAGATAGATAGATAGAACAGTCACTATTAATTAATTCAGAGACAATTGAACCTTTCTCCAATCGTAAAATATAATAAAAAATAAAAAAACATACAATTAAATAAAAAATAAAATAAAAGACCAGCCACAACACAACCCTTATATTTTTGTAATTGGCCACCAAAGGATCGCTTCGTTTCGCTGGAATTTGAGAGTAGTGTTGGAGCAATATTCCGTTCTATTGTATCGAGTATCGGGTGAATGGTGGCGAGCAATCCGTCTGACTGGTGGTTTGAAACTTGTTGTGGGTATGATTTGTGAACGAGTTTAACGACCGTGGTAAAAGTTTGATGTTCACGAGCGCTTTGTGCGAGGTCGAAACTTAAAATATATATAAAATGAATAGACAAATTTACAATAATAATACAACTACTACTATAACACTCACAACAACAATAATAGCAACAATTGCTTCTTCTACTACTACTAATACAACTGCTACTACTACTTCGACACTATTACGTACCCTCCCTCCACATATCACTACAGGACTACACTTCCATCCTCCCTCCCCTCTTCACCACCACGACCACAGACGTTACTAACCCCCCACACACACACACTCTCACATCTTCACCACCACCACCACCACAACAGTTACTACCACCCTCCCTTACCTCACCACCACCACCACCATCACGGTACTACTGACTTTACAACTCCCATAACTTACCATTAAGCCCACTGATCTTGTCATCTGGACCTGTATCACCACCGACACCACTACTATCGTCAGTACTATCACTACTCACTTTTGGCTCGAACGTCCCTTGATTTTGGCCCTGTCACTCTTTCAACTATGGGGGAGGCACTCGCTATAGGCAGTTCTGCCTTTTGCCTCCCTCAATCACATAGAAAAAAACAACAAAAAACAACCACCATCAACTCTTCCACCTAGCTACCACTGATTGTACTGCTGCTATTAGCAGTGATTTTAAGCCTAGAAAACAGTGTATAAGCGTTCGTAATAAGGCAAACAGGATTCTCGGGTTCATCTCTAGGAGTGTGAGTAACAGAACTGCTGATGTTATCTTAAAACTTTACTTGTCATTAGTGAGACCCCATATGGATTATGCTGTCCAATTTTGGTGTCCTTTGTTACGCTGGCCAGCTTGCCAGAATGCACTCGTAACTCGCTAGCGCTCGCCAGGGTAGTGAAATGGGCTACAATAATCGTAGAACGATGTTCTTTCTTTCATAGAGTTCATGTTGTCACAGACAGATCAGTGGTGGTCTTTATTCTTGTCTGTGACACTTGGAAGTATTTTATATTATTGATAGAATATAAGATGCATTGTGTGAAGTTGTAGGGAGAAAGAGAGCGAGCAGCGTGGTGGTAATATGTGCGTGTGTATGTACGTTTGCCTCCCTCGCTCGGAGGAGTCTCCCACGCTCGTGATTGGCCGGCGGGCCTGGCTACGTCATAGGACGCTTGCTCTTCATGACGTAGTGATCTGTGATTGGAGGCCGCTGTCCTGGGAGGGTGGTGAGGGCTCCTGCCCGCGTTTCTCCAGCAGAGCTTGGCACGGCGTGCTTGGTCCTACATGTCCTTTGCAATCTGTCCCCCATATAACCCCCTATACTACTTTCTCTCTCTCTGAACTTCTTCCTTTTCATACTTCTCTCTTTATTCAATTACTTATCCCTTCTAGTTCTGCATACGACTTCCATAGTCGGCCAGTCGTATTACCAGCACCAGCTCTCCATATATGTTTGCACTAGTTTTAGGGATTATTAGAGTCATAGTCATATGGAAGCCTAGTGTTGGGGTGCTTCTAATTAGTGAGCTGTTCTTTCCCATTATTTAATGCCTGACAGTGGAAGGTATCTTTGGTCGTTGTCTGAGTTATGTATGTGGCAAGTCAGAACCTGTACAACATCGACGAAGCTAGCTAGCCTGTAACCCTTGTGCATATTTTCCTTTGCGAGTGTAGCAGTATACAGGTAAAGGGCTTTTGCCTACTCTTACCTGTATGATTGCTACCTCATTTTGTTGACCTTTGTGGAGCGCCAGGGCAAGACCAGATACTAGATATCTGGACTTACCAAGAGCGCGTCCAAGTCACTTAACGTAACATAAGGGAAATCTGTTCAAGGGGAGACAGTAGGCTACGAGCATGCTTGCGCTCTGCCTAGTTTCCTGATACCTTTTATGCCACTGCTAGACTTTATTAGTGAGAAAGACAGCATTGTGTTTATTAGCTTTCATTGTGTATGCTTTAGGAATTATTCACGCCTTATTTTAGCCTAGGTTGATGCATAGTGCACAACCCAGTTTGGCTGTTACGTTGGCTAAGTAAGTACTGTTTCTGAGTGGTTATTATTAGTGCTGTCCCAGAGTTGTTGCACTCCCTTGTTATATATATGTATCCTACTTATTGGTGTATTTAAGATACACGCTTTGGTGTCCTGCCCCTGCATTATTTCTGTTCTATATTAACGAGCATCTTAGAGCATCAGACCTTTTCAGAAGATTCCTTATCTGATTGCTGTAGGACTAGACTTCCAGTGTTTTCATAGAGCATTGAAGAGTTTAGTGTTGAGTACAGACTCACACTAAAGTTAACGTAAGCAATTATTCCTTTATTAATTCTTATATAGTTTATTCAAGCATTGTTATTACTTAAGAGCATTTTCGTAACGTAAGTACTCCTGTTGTGAGTTGGCTTTGCCGTCACCGGAAAGCCTTTGTAGAAGTGCACTAAAACCTAGTTAATTGATACCCCGTTATCCAGTAGATTAACTGTGAAGGGTTTTAAGTGTTTTTGTTCACCGGCGTAATAGTTCGAGGGTTTTGGAATTAGCGTACCGTTGTTGCAGATATAGCCTATCATCTAGTCCATTATTAAGTGCCCTTGTTTATTTCGTAGTGCCGGTCGTAACACCTTATTACAGAATGGACATAGATTCATTGGAGAGAGTACAGCGTAGAATGACAAAAATTATCCATAATATTAGAAATCTTCCGTATGAAGAAAGGTTGAAGAAATTAGGTTTACATTCGTTAGAGAGACGCAGAGTTAGAGGCGATATGATAGAGGTGTTCAAG
The DNA here is from genome assembly GCA_032716605.1 of Paralithodes platypus. Lineage (NCBI taxonomy): Eukaryota > Metazoa > Arthropoda > Malacostraca > Decapoda > Lithodidae > Paralithodes > Paralithodes platypus. The sequence continues at coordinate 39,322,869 of CM064527.1, read as the reverse complement.
TGGGTTAGTGGGATTAACAAACAGGACATGGCAAATGTACTATAGCTCAGTGATAGCGAAAGAACTCGTACCAATGGTTTCAAATTAGATAAATTTCATTTCAGAAAAGATATAGGCAAATATTGGTTTGGTAACAGAGTTGTAGATGGGTGGAATGGACTACCAAGTGCTATAGTGGGATCTAAAACGGTAGGGAGCTTTAAGATAAAATTGGATAAGCATATGGACGAGAAGGGTTGGGTGTGAAGGGGGATCAGCCGGGTTGGGCCAATCAGCGCTCTGCAGACCCCCATAATCCTGCGTTAATCTCTAACCGTTTTGGTAAGATGATCCTCAGGGTATTAGAGTGGTGAGCCTATAATTGGGCTTTGTAATTGAATTGGGGTTGTGTGGGACAGGGATCTGCCTTGCTTAGGCCAATCGGCTTTCTGCAGACTCCCATTTTCTTATGTTCTTATATTATGTTCTTATTACTTACCATTATACCTACTGACCCATACCATCCCACGTTGACCATGACACTACCATCAACACTAATATTTCCATCACCACCACTACCACCCCCACCACCACCATAAGTCTATATTACCACCACTACTACTACGACCACCACCACAAGACTATACTACCACCTTCCCTGACTAAACCCCCACCACCACCACCACCACCACTACTACCACCACCACCACCACCACTACTTCTACTACCACTACCACCACCATCACGGCACTACTGACTTTACTGCTACCATTACTTACCATTAAACCTACAGACCCTTACCATCCGACGTGAACCAGGACACAGCTATCACCACCACCACCTCTACAACTGTTGGTTATTCTCTCTATCCACTACCCCCACCACCATCCTCACCCTACCACCACATCTAATATCACCACCACCACTCTTATCACCACTACCCCTCTCACCAATCTTATCACCAACACCACCCCCACAACCACCATACTCCCATCTCACCACTACCACCCACACCACCACCACCCTCACCATACACACCACCACCATCATCACCACACACACACCACCATAACCCCAAACACTCTCTACAGGCGATATGTTTACGGCTCATTCTCCTCACACTTCATGCCCACCTCTATCTCTTACACGGGGTTACAGAGAAACACAGGCCACACAGACTTGGCGGCCTCAGCTACGTGATCTGCCCTTTACTTATAATGAACACAGTAAATTCAAACTGTCATTAATTAAAGAGAGAATGGAAAAAATAACATAAAGGTGTCTCCTAAAGCCTACTTCACACATTCAAGGGTGCGAGCGCGAAGCGTGGCGAATAGACTTTCGGGGACAATCGCAATCACATTCTCAAACACTCTGAAACTTGCAGAAACTCTTGGAAACTCTCAGTACACTCTCAAAGGTTCGCAAACAATCGGGTCGTGGAGCCATTCTTTCATCCATGAATTAAAATATGAGCCTGAATGCGTCAAGTCTCACTTCATTCGTAACTATTCATACACAGTCGTATCACACTCTTTGTCACTCTTAAACATTCGACAGCAGTCTCGAACATTCTCAACTGCCAAAAATCATTGCGAATGTGTTGAGAATGTGCAAGAGTGTGTGAGAGTAAGAACGAGTTCATGCGAATCATTCGTTGACAGTCGGGCTCATATTCCCATGTAAACACATTGTAGCTGGGAATGTGTGTGAACCATCAAGAATATGTTGGGAATAGTTGAGTGTGGTGAGAATAGGTAAGAGTGTGTTGAGAATAGTTGAGAGTGGGAACGAATAAAACCGTTGATTCAAATTCGAAACTGCGAAAAGTTACGAATGTGAACGACTGTGGACGAATGTGAGAGAGTAGTAATGAATACACTAAGAATTAAGTGAGTCACTGGGAGTGAGTGAGAGTGGGCATACTCTTCAACATTCATCACTACTTGTAACTACTCATAACTACTCTTAACTACTCTTAGTGCTTTCTATAACATTCGTAGGTATTCGTTACTATTCCTACAATCAAAATTACCATTAGAATTCAAATGTTTACACATTCTCGGTACATTCGCAGCACACTACAAATGTACTGAGTGTATGTCTGACTGCATTCGGGCACTATTCGTAACTATTCATATCTATTCTCGAAAATTCGCCAAAAATTTACTTTTGCTGTCATTTTACCAAGACTTCGCGCGAATGCACAATCACAGACAATCGCACTCGCACTGTTAAATGTGTTAAATCACCTTATTTTGTAATTTTTGTGTTCTGTTAAGGGGGAAGAGTTTAATTATAGGTCCATATACTCGTACTTATCATTGGACATGTTTTTAGTTTCCTCCCTAGACGTCCATCAAGCGTAAAAAAACAATCCCGTAACCTCATTCAACTTTCTTTCCTATTCCATGTTCATATCCCACGTACTCGCCCCAAGCCATTACTCGAATCACTCACTGACCCTCCCTAACTGAATCCCCAATCCCTAACCACTCATTCCCTACTGTACTGTATGATCACCCCCTTGCACCCAAATCCACCCCTCCCCTCCCTCTCGAAATCCACCCCTCCCCTCCCTCTCGAAATCCACCCCACCCCTCCCCCTCAAAATACACCCCTCCCTTTCTTACTTCACACTCCTCCCTCACCCCAATCTACCTCTCCCCCTCCTTACTCCCCACTCTCCACACTTCCTCACCCCACCTTCCCCACTCTCTCGTATAACCACCGAAGCCCTCAAAATCTACCCTCCCTTCTTACTCCACACTCTTCCCTCACCCCAATCTACGTCTCCCCCTCCTTACTCCACACGTCCCAACTCTCTCCACCGCATACCCCTCCATCCCTCCCTGCCTTTCTCCCCACACTTCCCCCACTCTTTAGTATAACCACCGCATCTCTCAAAATCTACCCCTCCCCTTCCCCTCAAAATCCACCCCTCAAAATCCACCACTCCCCTTCTTACTCTACACTCCTCCCTCACCTCCTATCTTCCTCTGTCCCTCCTTATTCCCACACTTCCCCCCTCCCCCCCCCTCCATACTCCCCACTCTTTAGTATAACCACCGCAGCTCTCAAAATCCACCCCTCCCTTCTTACTCCACACTCTCCTCCACCCTCTCCTCCTTACTTCCCACTCCTCCCTCACCCCACAATCCCCCTTCCCCTCCATACTCCCCCCACCATCTCCACTCTCTCATATAAACCCCCACAGCCCTCAAAATGGTTGCCAAATCACCGGGTCCTACTGTCTGGTTTACATAATGTCCTGTCCGGGAAGACTGTTAAAAGGACGTAACCTGTGCCTGTTATATATGCTTCTCCCTGCTACCTCTCTTAGCCAAGGAGGTTTAATTTCGGTTTCGTTCCATTAGTTTTCTTCTGTATGTGAATGTAGGAGACGAAAGGCAAATCGACCTGTAACAAGTGTTAGTGATGTGTGGTAGATATGTGGTATATAGTGGTGTGTGTGGTGTAGCGTAGTGGTGAGAGTGTGTGGTAGTGTTGTGGTATATAGTGGTGTGAGTGTGTGTTTTAGTGGAGTGTGTGTGTGTGTGTATGATGTGGTGTGTGGTAGATTACAGTATATAGTGATGAGTGTGGTAATGTGTAGTAGTGAGGGTGTGTATAATGTGGTGTGTGGTAGATTACAGTATATAGTGATGAGTGTGGTAATGTGTAGTAGTGAGGGTGTGTATAATGTGGTGTGTGGTAGATTACAGTATATAGTGATGAGTGTGGTAATGTGTAGTAGTGAGGATGTGTATGATGTGGTGTTTGGTAGATTACAGTATATAGTGATGAGTGTGGTAATGTGTAGTAGTGAGGGTGTGTATGATGTGGTGTGTGGTAGATTACAGTATATAGTGATGAGTGTGGTAATGTGTAGTAGTGAGGGTGTGTATAATGTGGTGTTTGGTATGATTGTGGCATATAGTGGTGTGGTGGTGGTAGTGTTATGTGGTGTATCGTGCTGATGTGTGTGTCTGATGTGGAGTGTAATAGACTTGTGGTGTATCGCGACGCGCGCTGGTGTGTGGAGAAGTGCATCTCTGTTGATGTGGCGTGTGGTGTGTTTAGAGATTGGGTTGGGGCGTAATGTGTCTGTGTAATGGGGTGGGTCTGAGCTTTGGAGTTAATTGTCTGGGGTTATGCGTTTGATAACCCATTCATCCTGGTGATGTTTGTATGCCTCGCAAGAACGAAACGATAAAGCTGCGAAATTGCAACACAAGGAGAGCAATTGAGAGGATGATTAACATTTTTCCGGCAATATCTCTGGGATCTTTGGTATTGGTATTCGATAAAGGGATATAAAATAGTAGTCATAAACTTAACCTTTAACTGTCTTGATGGTGTAATGGTTAGAGCGTTGAAGATCTGCATGTGGTAACCCAGGTTCGAATCCCGGGAGGATCACATGCTTTCATTGATTTCATTGGGAGGTGTTTGGTGTTGAGAGTGAAGTAAATATATTAGATTATTAGTATCAGTAACAAGACTGACGATAGAGTAATTTTGGTGACAGTTTACTCATACATATATAACTCCTAAGCTGTTCTAGTCGGTAAAAGTTGAGGGAAATAGCGTGCGTGTGATACCAGAGTAAGGCGGGGTAAAGGAAAGAGGATTGTTATACACATTATGGGGAATGAGACGTTTTTCTGGTCCCCTTCCTCCTCATGCTTAGCCCCATTAGTTTTCAGATTATAAGACGTTCGGCCCATTAGCTAGGCGATTTTAAGACCATTCGCCTTATTTCTTTGTCAATATTAAGACTTTTCGTGTCATTTAGGTGTCAATTTTTTCCCTGGCGAGCTATAGCGAGCCTGTAATTTAAGATAAATCGTCCTTCGGCTGGGACATTTTTCTGTCGAAAAATGTGCAAAGGTATCGTGAAAGATGGTCTTGGGCGGGTGTACTTTTGTTTAAGTTTGATGGAGGTCTAAGGAGGAAGCTAATAAAATAATAAGAATATAAATAAATGAGCAAATAAATACTCCCATATCCCCTTAACCTTCTGAGTATTATGACGCATTATGACAGATTATTCTGGCTATTACTAGACGATTTTATCAAATGAAGAGAGGGATCTGCGTGAGTCGAAAGGATAAATTGAGATCGACTTTATTCCTTTGGTTATTAGAGGTTCTTCCTAAGCTGTATAAAATCACCTAGTCATAGCCAGAATAAACTGTAAAATCGCGTCATAATCCCCAAAAGGGTTAAACTCACAAGCTGCCAGACCAAAGCGTTGTCGGTAAAAGTTGCGCTCGTGTGATACCAGAATAAGGCAGGATTAAGGGAGGTGACCTGCTATTTTTATCTTTCTTGGTTGTATCCATTCTGTCCCATTCAGCCTACTGTTTTGAGGCATTTATCCCCATTCATGTGTCATTTTATGGAGAAATCCGGCTTCGCCGGAGATTTTTTTTTTATCGAAATATGTACAAATTTAGCAAGCGGTCTAAATCATTATCTAAATTATGGTGGCTCTCTATTGCTCGCCAGGTATAAATCGACACCTGGATAAGGATAAACGTCTTAAAACAGTGGGCTGAATGTGGCCGAATGGATACAACCTAGAGAGATAAAAAAAATGCAGGTACTCCCCTTAAAGAAAACGAGGTAATATATCAAAGACACTCATGATCCCGCCCGAGCGTTGCCAGCCAAACATGTCTAAGGGGTCCCCTTTCTTCCTCATGCTTATCCCCATTAGTTTTGAGAATGTAAGACGTTTGCCCCATTAGTTCGTCGATTTTAAGACCTTTCGCCCCATTTCTTTGTTAATTTTAAGACCTTTCATGCCCTTTAGTGTCCATTGTTTCCTGGCGAGCGATAGCGAGCCTGTAATTGTGAGTGAACCGGCTTTCGGCCATGACATTTTTCTACCACAAAATGTACAAATTAATCTCGAAGGGGAATCCAATGGATGTTTTTTTTTATTTTGTAAAGCTTGAGGTGGCTCTACGGAGGAAACTAAAAAATAAATGAATATATATATACATGGAGGGACAGACAGACTAATGAAGAAGTAAGAAGGAGGTGTGGTGTGGAGGTAGATGTGCTAGAAAGTGTGAAAAGGAACAACTTGAGATGGTTCGGCCATATGGAACGTATGGAAAGCGAGAGAATGACTAAGAGGGTGTACGGGAGCGAGGTGGAGGGACAGAGAGGGAGAGGTAGACCGAAGGAGAGGTGGAAGGATAAAGTGAGGAAGTATATGAACGAAAGCGGTGCTGGTTGGGGGGAGGGGCGTCGACTGACTGGGGACAGAGATGCATGGAGGCGGTTCGTTCGTGGCCACCCCTTCGGGGATCACGGCGTCGGGCAATAGATAGATAGATAGATAAATAAATAGACCACCAAAATAACCATTGTCCCCTTAAATGTGTATACTACGATCCCAAACAAAATTCTCCACGCCGAACAGGAAACAGGGTACAAAGAATCCACGGAGCTAGTTGATGCAGTACGGATCTCTCTCTCTCTCCTCTCTCTCTCTCTCCTCTCTCTCTCTCTCTCTCTCTCTCTCTCTCTCTCTCTCTCTCTCTCTCTCTCTCTCTCTCTCTCTCTCTCTCTCTTTCAGCGTGGATGTGTTCATTTTCTCACGCTGCTTTTCTTTCATCAGCACGATCATGGTAACTTATCCAAACCCAACCCAACCAAAGGCACTAAGCATCAAGTTGATATCGTTTAGGTTATAATATTCTAGATTGGGACTGGTTAATTTAGGATAAGTTACACTGGCCATCCTAGTGATAAACAAGTAGCCATTCAGTAAGGTTTGATCAGGCTAAGTTAAGGAGAGGTTTTTAGTTTGTTCCCTACACCTCCATCAAGCTTAAAAAAATTACCCCCAAGATTACCTTCAAGATAAATGTGTACATTTTTCGGTAGACAAATGTCGCGACCGAAGGTCGGTTCTTCTTAGACTATAGGCTCGCTATCGCTCGCCAGGAAAAAATCGACACCTAGATGGCATGAAAGGTCCTAAATTTTGTCATAAATGGGGCGAAAGTTTTTAAAATCGCCGAACTAATGTGGCGGACGTCTTAAAATCTCAAAAGCAATGGCGCTAAACATGAGGGAGAAAGGGGTCCAGAAAAAAAATCCTCAAGTGGAAATCTCCCCTTAAGTTAAGCTAGAGTAACCTACAATAGCCATCCTAGCTGAAGAAAAGTAGCTGGATTGTAAACGCTTTCAGACTTCGGGAATATGCCTTGCGAAAGCTGATTTGCCAGGAAAAAAAATAAGAACATAAGAAAACAGGAGGTCTGCAAAAGCCCGATTAGCCCACACAAAGGCAGATCCGTTTCACACCCAGCCCATAATGTCCATGTACACTCGGATGCCATAGTCTCTAGCCCACTCATATACATGTGTGGACTTCACCTATTTCTAAGTATGGAAGTATATCTCTGGAAACTAATTGATGTATATAACTATCTATATATCAACTACAAAACTATAAACACTATTTACTGAGAAGCAAATTCTATCCAAAAATCAATCCAGATACTTATTATTGCATACAGAAAAGCATAGGGGGTTCACGAATATTTTCATGAGTGGGCTAGAGGCTATGGTATCCGAGTGTACCCATCTAATTTTATGTCGAAACTCTACCGTTCAAGATCCTACTAAAGCAATGGGACTTTATTTCCCGTACAAATCCACCAGGAACAAAATATCCACCAGTAGATCTCAACCAGCAGACTAACCATACCAATTCAACGAGAGAGAGAGAGAGAGCGAGTCAGTTTGATAAAAATATACTCAGAAAAGTTAACAGAAGGAGTATATACACCATATGAGGAGGAGCATATTATTGACATTGAGCTGATGACGCTCTATGCAAAACGTGTAAATGAAGTTTACTAGGGGAAAAAACCCTACACAAATTACCGATGGGCGACACGCTAATCGGTGCCACTTACAGGTGGCAATTTTTATAACAGATAACAGATAACAGAAGTGTTCCTCCTCTTATGGTGTATATATTCAAGCATATCAGTGCCAATATACAGCGATAATCTAACCTAACCGAACAGTATTGGATGATTTGGCACTGGTTACAATCATTCAAAACCCTAACCTTGCTCTTTTGCATTGTAATCGGAAACTAGAGAGGTGAGAACGACTGGTTGAGAAGGTTTACAAGTTACCCCATTTGAGAATGACTGGTTGAGAAGGTTTACAAGTGACCCCAGTTGAGAACGACTGGTTGAGAAGGTTTACAAGTGAACCCAGTTGAGAACGACTGGTTGAGAAGGTTTACAAGTGACCCCAGTTGAGAACGACTGGTTGAGAAGGTTTACAAGTGACCCAGTTGAGAACGACTGGTTGAGAAGGTTTACAAGTGACCCCAGTTGAGAA
>CM064527.1:39254505-39309505 GCA_032716605.1 Paralithodes platypus | reverse complement strand
GTATATTCTATTCGCTGTAAGTAGGCGAGAAATAATTACCTCTATCCTCTGTAACTCAAAAAGGGCTAGAGCAAATTGGCTGTATATGTCCATATCTATTCCTTGACTGACTCTTCCCAAATAATAGAAATATTAGCTCGATTATTCTAGTCGATTTTGAGTTTCAGAGGTTAGAGGTCATGATTTCTCGCCTACTTACAGCGAATAGACTATAGGTGTATTTGCATGAATAAATACATACGGGGTCCAGGAATTCATATGAGTGGGCTGGAGACTATGACATCCGAGTGTACCATCCAGAGAATACATCGGGACGCACCCATTTGAATCAGTATCGAACACAACAGAGACAATGTTTCATTATAGCCCAGATGCTTCAGAACTTGACTTTAAGTGGAAGTATTTGTCTGTTTGTCTAATCCCCTTCTCCTTCATGTTTAGCGCCGCTAGTTTTAACATTTTTAGACTTTTGCTTATTTCCTTGTAAATACTAGGACATTATGTGCCATTGAGAGGTCGATTTTTTCCTGGCGAGCGATAACGAGCCTTTAATTTTGGAGGAACCGGCCTTCGGCCAGGACATTTTACAAATTTATATCGAAGGGGGGTCTTTAGGGTGTTTTTCTTTATGTTAAAATAATGATGTATATACTGGTAACATTAAATAAATAATGATGTATATACTGGTAATATTAAATAAATAATGATGTATATACTGGTAACATTAAATAAATAATGATGTATATACTGGTAATATTAAATAAATAATGATGTATATACTGGTAATATTAAATAAATAATGATGTATATACTGGTAATGTTAAATACATAATGATGTATATACTGGTAATATTAAATACATAATGATGTATATACTGGTAACATTAAATACATAATGATGTATATACTGGTAACATTAAATAAATAATGATGTATATACTGGTAACATTAAATACATAATGATGTATATACTGGTAACATTAGATAAATAATGATGTATATACTGGTAACATTAAATAAATAATGATGTATATACTGGTAACATTAGATAAATAATGATGTATATACTGGTAATATTAAATAAATAATGATGTATATACTGGTAATATTAAATAAATAAATGAATACTATAACGTCCCCTTCATGGTTCACATTATTATTGGAATTGTTCTAACCTTGTTTATGCTGAGAACTGTACCTCCAATATTGGCGGAAACTGAAATATATACGAAATATATTAAATCTCTCCTGCACTGAAATTATCGCACGAACTATATAATATTACATAACACAATATGCTTCAATAAACATTACTTTGAGAGCAATTTCCATTCACGATTTTCTTCTTCAAAAAGTGTCGGGAAATGTACTTGAATACATCATGCAAATGGCAAAGTGCATTTGTTTGTTGCTATTCACCATGTTGTGTATATTTAAGGGGAAATTGTTTATTTCTTAATTTATGTATTACCTATTTATTTTTGTATTTTCCTCCCTAGACTTTCACCAAGCCTAATAAAACAAAATATAACATTAAAAGTAATAAATACCCTTAGATCCCCCTGAGAGATCAATTTGGGCATTTTTCGGTATCAAAATGCCCCATACTAAATTTTGTTTTGCCTACATGCAGGCTCATTATCGGTCGCCTGGAAACAAATCGACACCTAAATGGCAGAAAATATCTTAAAAACGGCAAGCTAAAAAGGCTAATGTCTTAACATTTCAAAATAATGAGGCTAAGCATAAGGGAAAAGGGTCCAGAACAAAATACATTAAGCATCATATGCTCACATACCTAGGCAACAGTGTTATTTATATACACAATATTGTCGGTCTAATAGAATTGTTTGTTCACAAAGAGCATTCCAGTGACAAGGGTCGAATGTTTTATTAATGCAAACATGAATAATATACCTGTATATCTTCGTTATGTAGGATTTCTAGGTAGTGTTTGTAAGAAACAGTAAACATATCTCCATAAATATTTGTCTCTCTTCCATCCTAGGTAATCTCTCTCCAATCTCCTCTGTTCACCCTTTCCTAATCTTGTCTGTACCGGTGCTGTCCTTTTAACTTTATTGTGGCTACTATTAGACAATTGTATTCAGTTTTAAAGGGTCCTCTAGCAATTAACAGGTTTCGAACTATCTCACTTAACCCATTTTATTATCACAGAACGTCTGAAACTGCAACAAGTCGTCGACATATAACTAGAAGAAAAAGAAAAAGAGGCCACCGGTACAGAAGGGGCTGATGTCCATTCCTTCCTTCATCCCTCCCCGCCCAACCCTGACTCCACCCTACGGTACAGCTCCCTTCACTATAGTCTATTCACTGGAACTAGGCAAGAAATGTTGACCATCATCCTCTGTAACTCAAAGGGTTTGAGCAAATGAGCTATACATGTCCACACCTATTCCCTGACTGACCCTTCCTAAATGGTAAAAATACTAGCTCGATCACTCTAGTCGTGTTTGAGTTATAGAGGTTAGTGGTCAAGATTGTTGGCCTAATTTTCATGAATAGACTATAGGTGTGCTGCTCTCTGAGATTTTACTAATATAAGTAACAAAATTATAACTGAATTTAAAGTGTAGTATCTTATTTAACAGTTGCATAAGAAAGTAAATTAACTACTGCATAGGATAGAGCTTTCCTAATTCAATAATGCTGTTTTTACTTTATTATAATATTTTAATCTCAGAAACAAACGGAATTTACGCGAGGAACTGTACATCCACCCACTCTTACTTCCACCCTAAACCACCTCCACCCCATCCAATCTATATCCCAATTCCACCTAACCAACTCCCACTTCCCAAAACTTACCAACCCCATCCTCCTTACTCCACTCCCTCAACTCCCACCACACACGCATCCCTTAATTCCTTCCATTCTACCCCAACCCACACACAATACATCACATTTCTCACGATATACGTACCCCCTCATTCCCCTTAACTCCTCTCCACCCGTTCACGCCACCTTTGTTTCACTCCACATTACCCCATCCCACGCTCTCCCACCCCACGCTCCACCACACCTCCCCCAGCCCAGCCTATCCCTCACCCCCCAATCATCGGACACAGTGATGGAATTAGTGTCGTTGTTGAGTCCGTTCAGGTCACGGTACCAATGTTGTCAATGATCTCTCTCTCTCTCTCTCTCTCTCTCTCTCTCTCTCTCTCTCTCTCTCTCTCTCTCTCTCTCTCTCTCTCTCTCAACCATTAACAGGTGGGCGTGACTGCAACTGAAGGAATAATTAGATGGTATTTTTGTTGCAGGTGGTGCTGGGTGTTTGACAGTGTGTAATGTGGGGGTGGCAGAGAGAGAGAGAGAGAGTATGTGTGTGTTTGTTTGTATGTGTGTGTGTGTGTGTGTGTGTGTGCGTGTGTGTGAGTGAGAGAGAGGCGGATAGATGGAATAAAATAAAGATAGTATAGAAAGAGAGAGAACGTGAGTGGGTGTCTTTGTGAATGAGACAACAAAGAGAGAGAGAGAGCTAACTGTTCTGATACAATAAAACACTTGTTCTCTCCTTCCCCTCTCACTACTCACTTTAACTCTCTCTCTCTCTATATATATATATATATATATATATATGGATTTTGTGGGGAGATTGTAGGCACCAATCGATCAGAGCTAGACCCAGGTGAGGTTACAGGCATGTGATAAAGAGTCCCTGGAACTCCTGTTTCATATGCTTGGCCTCTCTTACTGATTTTTTTTGTGCCTCATTTACACTGAGAGCAATCCAGCTAGCTCTCACAAACACCTTCTCATCCTATTTACTTTACTACACTAAACATGCACACCACACTTCATTCCTCCACACCAAAATTTTAAAAAATTATAAATTTTAGCCCAGCCTTGGAGTCCCCAGGGGGGGGGGGGGGACCATAAATGCCCCCACACCCCACCGAGCATCCCCTGACGACCCCACAAAATTACCTGGACCTCGGCCTGTTACTCTTTCTATTGATTTCTGCAACATTCGCGGACTTTCCTCTAACTTTCACTCTGTTGAACACCATCTCTCCTCCTACAAACCTGATCTTCTTTTCCTCACCGAAACTCAGGTGTCTGTAGCAACATCCAGCAGCCCCTTCTCTGTATCCTCCTACTTTCTCTATCCTAGTTTCAAAGCCAAAGGCAGATGTTGTGCATATGTGCACAACAAACTCACTTGCTCTCGTGTTCCCGATTTCGACTCCTCTGAATTCTCAACTTTATGGCTCAAACTTTCCTGTCATTCTCTTACTAAATATTTCTGTGCTGTCTATCTTTCCCCTAACTCTACCAACTTTCTCAAATTCTTTGGCTATTTAAACTCTACAGTGGAACACATTCTATCCATTTCTCCTTTCTCAGAAATCTCCATCTTAGGAGATTTCAACGTTCACCACCGCCAAAGGCTCTCCTCTCACACTGCTGACCCAGCTGGTGAACAAGCCTACGTCTTTTCCATCCTAAATGACCTAAAGCAGTTAGTTCAGCAACCCACCCATATCCCGGATCGCACCGGAGATCGGCCCAACATTCTTGACTTGTTTCTAACTTCTAACCCTTCTTCTTATACTGTTGATCTTTTCTCTCCTTTGGGCTCCTCCGACCATAAACTTATCTCTGTCACCTGTCCTATCTCTCCAGTACGACCACCCGATCCTCCTAGCCGGCGGCGCTTGTGGCACTTCGGCGCTGCCGACTGGGAGGCTCTCCGGCAGTACTTCTTTGATTTCCCATGGAATGATTTCTGCTTCCGTGGCCGGGGACCCTCGAAGAGTGCTGAACGCATTACCGAGGTAATCCTATCGGGCATGGAAGCATACATTCCATTCTCTTTCTCTCAGACTAATGCTAAAAAATCTTGGTTAACTCACGCCTGTTCTACTGCTGTCCGCAATAAGGAGGAAGCATTCAAACGGTACCGACGCTTTAAAACTCAAGACTCTCATTCTTCCTATGTTTCTGCCCGGAATCAAGCCAAATCTGTTCTTCGACTTGCCAAGCACTCATTCATCAATAATAAATGCACTGAACTATCCAACTCTAGCTCTTCCCAAGCTTTCTGGCATCTAGCCAAAAATCTCTCCAACAATTTCTCTTCTTCGTCTTTCCCTCTCCTTTAACCACTCTGATGACACAACCATCACTTCTTCCTCTGACAAAGCTAAACTCTTCGCTTAAACTTTTGCTAGAAACTCCACCTTGGATGATTCCGGTGCTATTCCTCCCTCTCCACCCTCCTCTCTCTTACTTATGCCTAATATCCTAATCTCTTCTAAAGATGTACTTTCTACCCTCTCTGGGCTTAATACTAATAAGGCGTACGGTCCGGACGGTGTTCCTCCTGTTGTTCTCAAAAACTGTGCTTCCGTGCTGACTCCCTGCCTAGGCAAACTTTTTCGTCTCTGTCTATCCTCAAACATCTTCCCTTCATGCTGGAAATTTGCTCACATTCAACCTGTCCCAAAGAAGGGTGACCACTCTCAACCCTCGAACTATCGTCCAATTGCTCTCATCTCTTGTCTTTCTAAAGTTTTTGAAACTATTCTTGCTTCCAAATTTCTTAAGCATTTCTCTTCTCATAATCTGCTCTCAGATCGCCAGTATGGCTTCCTTTTAAGGGTCACTCTACTGGTGATCTTCTTTCATATCTTAATAACTCTTGGTCATCCTCCTTTCGGGAATTCGGTGAGACTTTTTCTATTGCACTAGACATATCGAAAGCCTTCGATAGAGTCTGGCACAAATCTTTAATTTCTAAACTACCCTCCTTTGGTTTCTATCCCTCCATCTGTGCCTTTGTCTCTAATTTCCTTTCAGGCCGTTCCATAGCCGCGGTTGTGGACGGCCATTGTTCACTTCCTCACCCTATAAACTCTGGTGTTCCTCAAGGCTCTGTCCTATCTCCTATTCTCTTTCTAATTTTTATATATGATCTCAACTGTACCTCAATTACCATCCATTCATTCGCAGACGACTCAACCTTGCACTACTCCATTAGTTTTTCAGAACGCCCAAGCCAGCAATCCCTCAACGACAAACGTAATGAAGCCATAGAACTCTTAAATTCTGATCTAAATACTATCTCCAATCGGGGCAGAGAAAACCTTGTTACCTTTAATGCTTCCAAAACCCAATTTCTCCATCTATCTACCCGTAAGGAACTCCCAGCAGACTATCCCTTATTCTTCAACAATACAAAAATCAATCCTTCATCTTCTCTCAATATTCTTGGTGTCTCTTTTTCTTCTGCTCTCAGTTAGAAGGACCATATTACCAGTCTTGCTAAGGCAGCCTCCCAGAAGCTGGGTGTGCTCAACCGCCTTAGGGGGTTCTTTTCCCCTGCACAGCTTCTTGCTCTATACAGGGGCATAGTGCGTCCTTGTATTGAGTATTGTTCACATGTGTGGGGTGGTTCTTCTCACACCGCTCTCCTAGACAAAGTTGAAAGGAAGGCCTTTCGTATCATTAACTCCCGTCCACTCACTAACTCTCTGCAATCTCTCTCTCCGCCGCAATGTTGCATCTCTCTCGCTATTCTATCGCTACTATAATAATCAGTGTTCCTCAGAGCTTTCCCAGTGTATACCACCTCCTTTACGTAGGGCACGTGGTACCCGCCTTGCAACTCAATCCCACCCCTACTCTGTGCAACTCTCCAACCCAAGAGTGAAACGTTACTCTCAAACTTTCTTCTACTCAACATCTGAGCTCTGGAACTCTCTCCCAGAATCAGTCTTTCCCTTTTCCTATGACTTAAATTGCTTCAAACTCCGTGTGTCCAGGCATTTTGGCTCGAACGTCCCTTGATTTTGGCCCTGTCACTCTTTCAAGTATGGGGGAGGCACTCGCTATAGGCAGTTCTGCCTTTTGCCTCCCTCAATCACATAGAAAGAAAAAAATATATATATATATACAGTATATATATATCAGTTTCTCTCTACATATTGTAATTCGCCTTTAATCTCACATATTGTCTTTCATTTATCATGTAATTTCAGCTCTTTCCTTCGACCTTTTATTATCTACTTATACCTTCTCGGTTTTACTCCATCACGCACACACACACACACACACAGACACGCACGCATCCATTCACCAATCTCCGCATTCATCACCTTTGCTGTCGTTTTGTTCCACTTTCTTGTATTTTTTATATTTATCTCTCTACTAGATTTAAATCCGGGCCATCTCGCTTGAATATTAAGGTCTGTGTGGCAAGTGTATGTATATAAATCTATATAAATCTATGTAAACCCATGTGAATCTAGATAAGTATGAGTCTATGTAAATATTCGGAAATCATTGTAAATCCTCTGTATGATTCTCTATGTAAATCTATATGAATCTACAGTATGTGAATCTATGTGAATATATATAAATATTTGTAAATCTACGTTAATCTACTTAGATTTATGAAAATCTATCAAAATCTACGGAAATCTCTCTCCATCATCATCTCTAATAACCGCCTTTTTCTTTGCCCAGGTCTAGAGTTTTGGGGCGTGATGAACCCTAACTGGAACATGTGATAAAAGGGTCGTCGACAATCCCCCACCAACATGGAGCCTCACAAACTGGTGTACGAGCCCCACCTCAGACATCTACACATCCACAACCACAGGGTCAGTAGAATGGCAGATTTGTTGTTTATTATTTTATATTAGTGTCATTGTTGTTATTGTTATTATTTTGTTATTGATATGTATTGACTAATTAATTATGATTTGTTTTGTGTGTGTGGGGGGGGGGGAAGAGGCAGGCGTTGTGGACCGGATGCGAGTTTTGTGAAAGGTGAAAGGAGAGTGGCTTCCTTGGGTAGAGTTTGTTTTAACATAATTCTGAATATATTCTCCTCACACTTCATCATTCATTGGCATAGGATTGTATCAAGTGTATCAAATGGGCTAAAAGCATTTTGAGAAAGAAAGGAGGCTAACGTATTGAATATTTTGTGTGTGTGTGTGTGTGTGTGTGTGTGTGTGAGTATGTGTGTGTGTGTGTGAGTAATTCGAAAAGGGGGAACGTTTGGAGGAGGGGATGGGCTTGGGCGAAACTAGTTGAGGATGTAGGGTTAGAAGGGATTAAGGAGGGATGGGTTTTTTTTTGGTCGAATTATTAATTTATTTTCGATTTTTTTTCCTCCTCCATCAAGCTTAACAAAAATCACCCCCTTTACCCTCTTTTTTTATCTTCCTCTTAAATTACAAGCTCGCTATCGCTCGCCAGAAAAAAATCGACACCTAAATGGTACGAAAGTTCTTAAAATGGACAACATAATGGAATGAAAAGTGTTAAAAGCGCCAAACTAATGAGCCAGGCGTCTTAAAATCTGAAAACTAAAGGGGCTAAACACTAGGAAGAAGGGGGTCCAGAAAAAAACGACCATACCCCCTTAAGCGCGGTTGCTTACATTCACTTCATGTGTAACCTTGTTATGTGTACATAATTCCAGACCACACTCAACAGACAAACATCAGAGAGTGTACACTGTATGCAATGTTAATAACCCCTTTAGCACGATTACGTATTTTTCTTCTTTTCTGATTAGTAGTAGTGATTACCATTAGACGATTTTGGGGGCTTATAATCTGCCTCCACTTTGTAATTGGCATTTTATTAATATTTCCACCAAAAAATGAATTCAATTTATGACACACTTCTCGTACCACCAAAACCATAATGTGCAGTCAAGTTCAACAGTTACACGACAATCTTGCTAATAAACTGTGAAATATTCAGTTTTCTCATGATTTCTTGACTGTCATTAAATCTCGCGAATTGCCCGTGACTAGTATTCTTTGTTTCAATTGGTAGAATAGTTAGATTATTGTCCCTTTCTTCAAAGATCATACAAGTGATATGATCAATAATTGGTATCATCAATATTTACACATGATTTCTTCTTTTCGAGTGAGATATACAAACGTGTTCCTACACCTACCCCCTCTGTTCAACATCTGATAGACATTAATACAACACAGACAGAGCCAATGTAGTGAGAGCTGAGACATGACTATATTGTCGCCATTGTACACATGTTTGGTAGCCTGAGAACCAAACTTAAGGTAATTAAATCATCAAAATATATTGCATACAAATTAAATTAACCATTGGAATATAGCCATTATGGTCCAAAAAAAAATCTAACCTTTCTCCGACTGACAAGAACCACGAAATGTATTTTGTCTGAAATTCTAATGAAAATAACAAGAGATGTGACCTTCACTGCAGGCTTATTGGTAGTGGTGATGAATAAATTATTTTCTTATCGAGACCAGTTTCTTACAAAATTAATACTGGTATAATATAAAACCAATGATGTACGAAAGACTAATTTATATATATATATATATATATATATATATATATATATATGTTAGTAAAGCCAGGTAATAAATGTTCTTTAATACATACGAGGTTGAAAGAAATGGCAATTTCTGCGTTGGAAATTTTATTATTCAAAGTTTCCAGGTCTCTGATGAGTTTTCGCTGGGTGGCAGGAAGTAGATGAATGAGATGAGCAAAATTCATGGTGGTACAGGGTTACATAAATGTACATGATGATACAGGATATACGACGCGTTTCACTGGACAACCAGCATTATCAAGTAAGGGTAGAATGATATAAAGTTTTTAAGTTTAAGTTTAAGTTTATTGTGAGATAGAGGGTCTCACTAGTGATGAACGAAGAGGTTGAAGTGCAAGGTAAAGTGGTGAGTAGGAAGAGTTGTAGAGATGAAAGATGGTGGGCTGGACCACCTTGCTGGACCCAAGGAGATTACCTATACTCGAAGCGTTATATATCCAAGCCTTACATCCTAACATCAACAACCAAACTCTAGACCTTCAGATCCTTCCTTCTGCCAAAAGGCACTACCCTACAGGACCTAACGCCCCTCCTCGCCCCCCGGTGCCCTTGACGCAGCCCCCCGCGCTACCTCCTTCAGCTTCGTCTTCTGCCGGCGCCACACGGACCACACAACTTAGGCCACGCCCCTCGACACGCAGCCAATCAGCTTTGATCCCGCCACCCGACCAACACCATCCCGCATCCAGTGCGCCTGCGTGAAGCGGTTCCCCCTTTTGCACTCCTAGAATACCCCTCCACCAATAGGAGACTTTTGCCCCCTGATTTTCGCCTCCTCTGATCCTCCACCCTCTATATACCCTTCCTGTTTACCTTTTATATCATTCTACCCTTACTTGATAATGCTGGTTGTCCAGTGAAACGCGTCGTATATCCTGTATCATCATGTACATTTATGTAACCCTGTACCACCATGAATTTTACTCCTATCATTCATCTACTTCCTGCCACCCAACGAAAACTCATCAGAGACCTGGAAACTTTGAATAATAAAATTTCCAACGCAGAAATTGCCATTTCTTTCAACCTCGTATGTATTAAAGAAAATATATATATATATATATATATATTATATAAACAGTATAAATATACTGTATACAGTATATGCAACATGTATGATCTATAACATGATATAAAGGTACGGTAGCTGATGAATATAGGTAGAATAGAAGAAAGTTTGACGAAAGTCATGAGTTAGTTGAAAATAGTGTTTTCGAGCTATTTCCGATCGAACAAAAATAATGACAACTGCTTTGAATTTGTCTTCCATTGATATAGGCAGCTAAAACTGAAGATCAATTTAGGTGTTTGTAATCCCATCATGTTATACTTCAGAAACGGACTCATCAGAATTGACAGACCGTTTGCTGGAAATAAATATAAAAAAACGTAAATCCTGCGAGCCAGGAAGAGATGAAGGAAGGATAAGTGAAATGGACTGAGGAAAGGTTAACAGAAAGGTCAAAGAGCAAAACTCTCAAAGTAAAAGAAAAGAAAGAAAATATAATAAGATGAAAACAGAGAGAGAGAGAGAGAGAGTTACACAGATACGCAGACCACTCAGACCTTGCGGTCCCAATTAGGTGGTCCGGCCTTAATACTATTCGACAGGGACAGTTTATAGTGTAAGAATAGTAAAGTAAAGTAGAATACTCTCTCCCCACCCTCCGCTCCCTCTGGCTAAAAAGCCGTACCGGAAAATAGGATGAAGTGTAACCTTATGAGTCAAGAAATGCCCACAAGGAAAGTTTTTATAGAGTATAGACAAACATTAGTTTGAAAGATAAATTACACAGGCCTACTGATTAATTCATATTAATCCAATCTTTATCAGGTGATCGTCCAGTCTATTCTTAAACGTATCAATCGAATTACTGACGACCACCTCCCTTGGTAAGAGAGAGAGAGAGAGAGAGATACAGAGAGGCAGGCTTTACTTGATTGATATGGAATGCAGCAAGGCAAGCCTAACAAAGGTAGACATTAGGCCTAAATATTAGCTATTCTAGGCCCCTTGATTACATAGTTGGCATAAAGCAGGGATATCATCAATTAACGAGAGGGAGAGAGAGAGAGAGAGTTAATAGAGTAAACATGGTAAGGAACAGAATATAAACAGTTGATGCAATGTATAAAGCTATAATTTAAGATGAAATATATTAAATATAAAACCCTAGTGAAAGAGAGTGTGTGTGAGAGAGAGAGAGAGAGAGAGAGAGAGAGAGAGAGAGAGAGAGAGAGAGAGAGAGAGAGAGAGAGAGAGAGAGAGAGAGAGAGAGAGTGTGAGTGAGAAAGAGCCTTGTAATTGGCACACATCCCTTTTAAGCTGAATAAAGTCGCATAATAATTGCCAGAATATAATAAAGAGGACGTCACCGTTAGTGAATGGGTTAATAGCTCACATCATCCCTGACCTCGCCGGGTTTTTTTTTTGTTTTTTTCCCTTGGTAAGTTCGTTCGTCTTTATAAGGTGCAGTCACTGGTTTTGGTTTGTTTGTTTTTCAAATTAAGCATTTGAATTCTTCATTCTAATGAAGTTTATCTATTATATCGTCTATTGGTAACTCGTAATGTCACTCAATTCTTACGCTCCTAATCGTGTGTTAGTTTGTATGAATTTGATTGTATTCTTATGGCAGTGCCCTATCAATATTTATCTGTGATTGTAGGCTATATATATATATATATATGTATATATATATATATATATATATATATAATATATATATATATATATATATATATATATATATGTATATATATATATATATATATATATACCTGTCTATCAATCATTGTACCTGCCTGACAATCTTGCCTGCGCACCTGTCCATTCCCCCCACTCACCTGTAATCAGAACCAACATACACCAGCCCAGACGTCCACCATTTACTTTATTATCTGCAACCCACTTCCTCTCTTTTCTCTCTCTCTCTCTTTCTTTCTCACTCTCACTGTCTCTCTCTTACTTATTTCATTACACTCCATTATGAGGCGTAGGGATGTGGCGACCCCATCGCCCGTTACTTTTTTTTTTGTTTTTTTTTTTTTTTTATATTCCAACTACTCCCTCTCGGGCATAGGCTGAGAACCTGTACATTCCACCGCTCAACACGGTGAAGCCCGTGAGGTCTTGTTCCAGTCTGGGGAGTGAGACATGTGAAGCATCCATCATGGCTCGAAGCAGCTCCATCTCTGAAGCGGCTGGTTGCTTCGCTCAAGTGCTTCACCGTCTCACCCTCCAGGCTCAGACCCTCACTCTCAGAACGCCACCTATTGAGCAGTGAACTCACTAGGCATTGTCCCCCTGTAACATATTTTGAATATGGGAATATTCATAGTGTTATTTAAGCAGGGAACAATGAGGGTATTTTTTTGGCATTTCGGTGGGCTTTGTGGTAATGCACTGATACTAGGTACAGCACAAATTCAATCCCAATAATATCTTCCCATTGACATATCGGGATTTGAACCCGGGTCCATTGGATTACCAATCCAGTGGCATGACCACTCCACCACACAGATAGCCCCTGGAGGTAGGGACTGGGAATCCCACCTCCAGAATTTTCCCCCACTAAGGGATCAGAAAGGCTT
Source organism: Paralithodes platypus (assembly GCA_032716605.1). Lineage (NCBI taxonomy): Eukaryota > Metazoa > Arthropoda > Malacostraca > Decapoda > Lithodidae > Paralithodes > Paralithodes platypus. The sequence goes on along the minus strand of CM064527.1, from coordinate 39,296,532 downwards.
TTCTTGCTGATCCTCCCTACCCCTTTAAGGGAGTTAGGGTTTGGCTACTGTCTGTCTGTCTGTCACTCCATTATCAGCTTTGCTATATGCTTAACCATATACTATAATACCAACGCACTCCTTATGAACCTATATCGAGTCCAAATGAGACAGTGAGACGTTCTATTGTACCCAGAGGTGCAAAACCGACTCCACCTGTGCTCAGAACTAAGTTGCATTAAACAAACTGGACTTATACCATTGACAGTGTTCGAACGTCCGGATAAATGGTGAGGAATGATCGTTTATCCGAATCTACCGGACCCTTAAACGTGGGGATCCGGACACGTACAATCGCCTCTCTCCCTATATGTGATGCCTATAATTATGTTCTCCGGTTTTGTTGCTTTATGTTATAGACCACCTTAAAGTTAAACAAACAAGCGCCCTCAAGCGCTTACATATGTAAGTAAATATAACCACACACACACACACACACACATCTAACCCACCTTTAAGTTAAACAAAAATAATAAATAAAGCGGTAAATTGATACGGTGTGACAGTCACGAGTTTTAGAATGTGAGTTTTTGTTTGCTTGCATTTTTTCTTTGATATACAGTCTTGTTTTACCTAACTAAGAAACCTAACCTAACCTAACCTAACCTAACCTAAACGTAATACGTGGATAGAAACTAACCTAAAATGTACGCAATTACCAAAGCAGCACTGGATCGCGCAACTGTAAGATCCCCCGAGTAAGGTAGGAGGCAAAAAAATGCTATAAAGCATAAATTCCGTAAAACAGGACTTGTCATTATGCAGACAAGACTCTGTGTTTTACCCTATATCTCCCTTATAATACATTTGCGACGGGAAGGACATATATAGGACTGAAGACTATTATATAGCATACCTATAGGCTACACAAACATCGATGGGGCTTGTAACTGTCAAACCGTAAAATCTTACCAATAAAGCATCTAAGAATACAAAACACAAAAATAGTTCAGACACAGCTTGATCGATAATTCCTTTGGCTACACGAATTATCAGTAGTCCTAATAGTACATGAATTATCAGTAGTCATAATAGTACACGAATTATCAGTAGTCATAATACTACACAAATTATCAGTAGTCATAATAGTACACGAATCATCAGTAGTCATAATAGTACACGAATTATCAGTAGTCATAATACTGCACGAGTTATCAGTAGTCATAATAGTACACGAATCATCAGTAGTCATAATAGTACACGAATTATCAGTAGTCATAATAGTACATGAATTATCAGTAGTCATAATATTACACGAATTATCAGTAGTCATAATACTACACGAACTATCAGTAGTCATAATAGTACACGAATCATCAGTAGTCATAATAGTACACGAATTATCAGTAGTCATAATAGTACACGAGTTATCAGTAGTCATAATAGTACACGAATTGTCAGTAGTCATAATACTACACGAACTATCAGTAGGCATAATACTACACGAACAATAAGTAATCATAATAGTACACGAATTAACAGTAGTCCTAATACTACACAAATTATCAGTAGTCCTAATACTACACAAATTATCAGTAGTCCTAATACTACACAAATTATCAGTAGTCCTAATACTACACAAATTATCAGTAGTCCTAATACTACACAAATTATCAGTAGTCCTAATAGAACACAAATTATCAGTAGTCCTAATAGAACACAAATTATCAGTAGTCTTAAAAGTACACGAATTATTATCAGTAGTCATAATAGTACATGAATTATCAGTAGTCATAATACTACACGAATTATCAGTAGTCATAATACTACACGAATTATCAGTAGTCCTAATTACTACACAACCTCTACTGCTAATACCTCTCTTAAACCTCGCATGCTGACGTTACTGTGTATGGTGTTTCTCAAATGAAAGATACTCATATGATATTATTTAGATACATAAATCAATTACCAGTAGTATTAATCCTTTCAGTTATAATTAGACGACTTTATTAAGCTTATGATGGATATTTCTTTTTGTTCTATGTGAATGAGGGAGACAAAATGCATAACTGCCTGTACCGAGTGCCTTCCCCAGAGTTGTAAGAGTGACAGGGTCAAAATCAAGGGACGTTCGAGCCAAAATGCCTGGTAGGTGAAAGGATTAATTGAGATAGTTTGCAGCGTTTTTACAAATAGATGTCCGTCCTAAGGTGAATATAAACATCATATAATTACCAGTCAATAATTAAATGGACGTCACCGGTAATGAATATGATATTAGTAATCTAGGAAAACTATGCTGTCTCACACAGTATGAAACATTTGTTTTGTATAAACATATGATTACATTAACCCCTACTGTACCGTAGGGTACAGTAATAAATGTCCCCACCAGTCCAAAGCAATGTGGCCAGAATGGCAAGATATAACAACCTCCCACCTCAAATTATGAAAGAATACTGGCTCTCCCCAGCCTGCAGAGGCTTGGATATAAGCTGAGAAGTGTTGCCAACTCTAGAGCAATGCTCAAACGGTCGTGGTACCAGGCACTGCCTGATACTGGCAGTTACAAGGAAAGTACATTACTGACGGCTCTCTGCCGTCGCTGGGACTGAGGAGTGATTTATATACTGATGGTTCCTTGCCGTTGCTGGTACAGAAGGGGTTAATATAATTTTTCTGCGCTTGAATAATGCCAAAGTAAAAAAAAAATATATAAATATATTCTTGTTATGATTACACAAAACCAAACATAATATTCAGATAGGCCTATAACCCAAAATAATATTAAATGTAACTCAAAATAATATTTGTTTTGTTTTTGTCTATGTGGATGAGGGAGACAAAAGGCAAAACTGCCACTGACGAGTTCCTCTCCCAGAGTTAAAAGAGTGACAGGGCCAAAATTAAGGAAAGTTCGAGCCAAAATGTCTGGACACACAGAGTTTGAAACAATTTAAGTCATAGGATGACAGAAAGATGGATTCAGGGAGAGAGCTCCATAGCTCAGCTGTTGAATAGAAGAATGATTGGGAGTAATGTTTCACTCTTGAGTTGGAGAGTTGCACAGAGTAGGGGTGGGATTGTGTTGCAAAACGGGTACTACGTACCCTACGTAGAGGAGGTGGTATGCACTGAGAGAGCTCTAAGGAACACTGATTATTGTAGTAGCGATAGAATAGCGAGAGATATGCAACATTGCGGCGAAGAGAGAGATATTGGAGAGAGTTGGTGAGTGGACGGGAGATAATGATTTGAAAGGCTATCCTTTCTACTTTGTCTAGAAGTGCTATGCGAGAGGATCCTCCCCTCACATGTGAACAATACTCAATACAAGGATGCACTGTGCCCCTATGCAGAACAAGAAGCTGATCAGGGGTACAGAACCCCTTGAGGCGGTTGAGCACACCCAGCTTCTGGGAGGCCGCCTTAGCAAGACTGGTAATATGGTCCTTCCAAGAGAGAGCAGAAGAGAAAGAGACACCAAAAATATTGAGAGAAGATGAAGGGTTGAGTTTTGTGTTGTTGAACAATAAGGGACAGTCCGCTGGGAGTTAACGGCGGGTAGATAGATGGAGAAATTGGGTTTTGGAAGCGTTAAAGATAACAAGGTTTTCTCTGCCCCAATTGGAGATGGTAGTTAGATCAGAAGATAGGTGTTTTATGGCTTCATTTCCTTTACATTTGAGGGATTGCTGGCTGGGGCGCTCTGGGAAACTAATTGAATAGTGTTGTCCAAACTCTGATATGGACAGTCTTACTTTAAGTATTACATTAAGTATTTAGTATTAAGTTTGTGGGATCAATGGTTATATAGAATAATTAAGAAGTTAATAATTATGTTCTATATTGGATATTGGGTAGTCTATTATTCCTATGAACTTAGGCAATTATAATTGGGAGGGAAAATAAATCCCTACCTATTTGCGCATGCGTGATAGCGGCGCACTTCCCGTGAAACGTGAGGGCCCCGCACTCACTCTCTCCCATAGACTACATATAACCTAGACACGAAAGAAGACGCCACAAATCTGTAAATAGTGAGCCGCGCGTTCGAGAGATGGCAGCACGATCGCAAAGGACAATGGGAGGGGAGGGTCCCCACACAGACATTATATTGACTATCCTTATCCTTGGTCCTCATAAATTTGTAATAATCCCTACCTTGTACTAATAACGCTATTAATAAGCAATTGAACATTATCCAAAGACTCTGCAGACATGACATAGTTAAATAGACATAAGTAGAGGCTACTGTAAAGGCGCCAGTCATCGTGTAATTGTCGTCATTATGAGGAGGTACACAAGCAAAACTCCTCCAACACCCGCCATTGTTGATGTGAGATTCGGGAGTTGCCAACGTCAATGGTGGGACAAAATATCCCTAGATGTCATAAGTATAAATGTCCAGTTTTAGTGCTACTTGACAAATTAACATCTACATAACATGTAACATACTAATATATATTCAAAATTACAATTTAATTCTTGTTGTTTCTTTTGAAGGTATACAGCTTGCATCATATATGAGTAGCCTATGTTTTATAGTGTATATGTATGCTTAATGTTTTCATCTTGCTTATATATATATCTAATTTATACTAAATAATTTACAAGTGTTTTTACCAACATTAATTAACTCTTAAATACGTTCCCTCTTTAATCTATTGCTCCCTCGTTTTGCGGATATTCCCTTAACTTTGGAAACACTGCAGCAAGCCAGCTGGCAGGCGCGCGCGGCGCATAGACTATCTATATAATAAGGACAAGCCACTGAGGTGCTTTGCTACAGTACAATACAATAGTGCTGCCACCAAATCCCTAGGACGCGCGGCAAACTAACTGTGTGACGTCACGCTTTCGTGTCTAGGTTATATGTAGTCTATGCTCTCTCCCTAGCCGCCACAACTACCAGACCGTCTGCCTACGCTCTCGTGTTTTCACCTCACCTTTCGCCCCATTAGTGATAGTACTTAGCTCATCAATTCTCCATCTATCCATACTAATCCATAGATCATTAATCATCATTCCCATCAATCGTTAAGTATAGTGGCCCCCTTCTTTATTCATCAACTCTATCCTATTAGCTAACACTCCCGTTTCACACACCATCTTGTAACATCATCACGGCTCAACAGGTCAACTAAGTTCTACAGCACTAGTTCCAGTCTTCAGGTGAGATAAACTATTATATGGTATTATTATACAGCCCACTATATAATCCTAAATACGAATATCCATATAATATTATATGGTCCTTCGCCCGTCCTCGTGTGATCGTTGGCCGGGCCCACTTGTTTGCTTGTCGGTGCATTTGATGGCTGCTCTCCCACGATTTTTTGCTTCCTTTTCGGCCGCGAGGGTTTCCCTGATTTGCCAACATGGCACATGGGTTTTTTAAGCACGGGGCAGCGGGAGGTGGTGTATGGGAAGGTTTTGAGCCGGATAATTGAATATGCACTAACTTTTAACTAACCCATACAGTAAATTTGCATTTTTTCTGATTGACTAATTTGAAAGTTCAATAAGTCTTGTTTTTCTGATTAGGCCTAACTACATTTAAATTTAAGTTCATTAAAAATTTGTTCTTTCTGATTAAGCCTAACTAAATCTAAATTTAAAGATATTTATTGGCTATTCTAAATTATTAGTTAATCTTGATGCATCTAATTTAACCCTGTTTTTCAAAATTTCTGTGATAGCCTAATTTTTCAATTAACATTGCGGCATCTAAATTCTAAATTTTGAAGGGTTGTATTTTGGGTTTTAACTTTCATGATTTCGGCACTCGGCAGGTACGTACATTTAATTCTACAAGTTCTAGTGCCACTCATGTTCTGATGGCTTGCCATTTAACCCGTCGCTCGCGTTTAGTGTTAGGTCCGAACCCGAGTTTGATCGGCTATTTATCACCATGTCTTGTTAGTATATCCTTTGTTTTTTCCCTTTGTATTTCTTGCCGTTGCTCGCGATTTGTGATAGAACCCGAGTTTGATCGGCATGATAAGTATTGCAATTTGTTTTCCCTCTCGCATTTGATGTTACTCGCATTTGTTCTCGCTCTTTGATTATCTGTCATTGGTCGCTCGCGTTTAGCTTTAGAACCCGAGTTTGATCGGCGGAAGATTTTCCTGTTTCGAATAAACTGTCGTAAAGGTCTGGGATTTGCATTTTCCATTTGTTTTAGACTAAAGGTGACAATATGGAAGCTCTAGCCCAGGGAAAAAGCCATAGGGCAGGTCTTAACCCCTAAATGTCGGCGAGCAACATAAGTCGAGTTAAATAAAGCTGGACTATGTGGCGGCGCTCGACATAGGTCGAGTGGCAATTTCAGCACGTAATGTTGCTGAGAGAGAGAGACAAGTGGTGGCAGGAGAGTAGCGAGCGTATGACTGCTCCAGACCACCGCGGCGAACCTACTGACACGAATCCCACCTCCCTCCTCCCTCTCTCACTCGCTATATACGGAATTGTATCGGGAAAGTGGCTAATTACATGCTTTTTGCACTCGCGTTGCACGGTTATTGCAAGAAAACTAGCCATCATAAAATGATCGTTATGGTGTCATTCGAGAGCTCTGTTTATGCCCTTTCAGGGATAGATACTTGTTTTACGTTCTGGGTCTTATTTAGGCATGAAAATGATCACGTAAACAGCCCTATTTTGGCTAAAAACACCCCGCTGGGCGGTACATATAAATAAACCGCATAGGCCGCTCTTAAGGTGTTAAAGGTTCATTGACTGTCCTGACAGAAGATTTAGATGAGTTCTTGGAAACCGCATCTCGGGTAGAAGTCGAGGCAAAACTGCATAGCGTGCAGACCCAAGTGACCAAGTTTGAAGCCAATCAAGAGGTCTTGTTGCCGCTATATTCCTCAGACTCTGAATATTTTCAGGAGAACCAGGCGGATACCATTTACTTATTCGAGATCTATGAGATAATCTTCAGGTTAAAGGAGAAATTGGGTAAAGCAGAAGGGCAAACTCGATCCGACAACAAAAAGGGATCGGGAGTTAAATTGCCGCACCTGATCCTACCCACTTTCGCTGGCAACTGCACATTATGGACTGGGTTTTGGGACATGTTTCGATGTGTGGTGCATGAAAAGACTGACTTAAGTGCAATTCAAAAGTTAACATACTTAAAGGGTCAGTTAAAGGGGGATGCCTATAAGCTGATAGAAGGTTTCTCGGTGGAGGGTGCAAGCTACGTCCCCGCCTTAGACTTACTTCAAGAAACATTCGGGCATCCCGACAGGGTAAAAGCGGCACATATCATGCATTTCCATAACCTTGTCGCTTCTAAATGTCAGGCCGTAGAACTAAAGGCTTTCTACGCCACCATGGAAAGTGCCATGAGATCTATGACTAGTCAACAGGTGAGTCTGAAAGAGTTATGTGTGGTTACATTGCTGAATAAATTGCCATCACCAGTTAAGGAGACCATTAGGAGGGAGATGGATGAGCAAAGCCTAGATTACAAGACTTTCACACAGTGTTTTCGGGCAGAATTATATAACATGGTTGGTCAGGACTCCCCAGGAAAGAATATGCCTGTGGCTACGGCTGCATTCGCAACACAGAGTGGTAGTAGCCGGTTCCCATGTAAACTGTGTGGTGGGAATAACCATCCCTGATATAAATGCTTTAAACATAAAACGGGACCGCTCAAAATTAAAAGAGCTCGGCAACTACGACTCTGTGCGGGATGTCTCTCCAGTGATCATGGTAGTAATGGGTGCACTAACCCTAACATCAAAAATTGTAGGTATTGCCAAGGTAAGCACTTTCACTCCCTGTGCCCAAAACAGAGAGAGACAAGACCGGTAAGTGGAGGTACTACTAGGGAAGAGTCAACACCTACAACCTCAACAACAATGTCTGTAAGTATGAAGAAGCAAACTGTGATCCTACCCACAGTTCAGCTGCCTGTAAAGGGTAGACACAGGAAAAGTATAAAAGTCAGATCGCTACTAGACCAATGCTCACAGAGGACCTTCGTGAAGAAATCCGTACTACCGTCCCTTTCATACGAAACCGTGGGGACGGAAGAATTACGGCTTCATGGTTTCACCGGAACTCAAATCCCTCGTGAGTATACTATTGTAGCACTGAAATATTTACATCGGGGTAGGTTCCATCGTCTCGAAGCAATTGTGGTCGAGGATCTTCCCGAACATAAAGGTGAGTCAGTCTTAGTGCTGAAATGATTAGTTTAAAGCACCATGGCAATAAATTGGCCGATTCATGCGTCACAGAGACAGCACAGCTGGAGGTACTAATTGGTGCCGACTATTACTACAGCATAGTGCGACCTGGTTATAAACGGGTAGGTAATTTGGTTTTACTTCCAACCAAATTCGGATATGCACTGAGTGGTTCTTATGCGGCATCCACATCCAGTTCCAATACTGAGGTTGTAACAATTCTAAAAGTGGCAGTAACTCCAGTGGACCAATATATATCTACTGGACAGTTCCCGTGCAAAGAAGAACTGAATGCTTTGTGGGATTTAGACCACATTGGCATATCACCCAAAGAACATTCGCAAGCCGAACGGCAAGCTTTGATCAGTTATGAGGAAACTGTCACGTATGATCCAGAAAGTCTACAGCATCAGGTACGTCTTCCCTGGACCGAAGAAAAGGGACGGTTGCCCACCAACAAAGGTTTGGCTGTGGGTAGGTTACGAGGACTCAGAAGAGGTTCATTGCCGACCATGGTTTTTGTCAACAATATTCGCAGGTAATTTCTGATCAGTTGTCGCGTGGTTTCATTGAGGTGGTTCCATTCGGTGACCCTGGGTCATGTCACTATCTGGCGCATCATGGGATCTTAAAGGAAAGCAGGACTACTCCGGTTCGTATTGTATTTGATTGCTCCGCTAAAGTTAACCTGTACATGCCTAGTCTGAACGACTGTCTGTACATGGGACCATCTTTAGTACCGGAGTTAGCACAAGTCTTGTTGAGATTCCGTTTACATCTGTATGCGTGGGTCAGTGACATTGAGAAAGCCTTCTTGATGTTAAAACTACATTAGGACGACAGAGATTGCACCAGGTTCATGTGGCCAAAGGATCCTCTTCGACTAGATTTGCCTCTACAATGTTATCGGTTCCAGGTTGTATTGTTTGGCGCTACCTGCTCCCAGTTTCTGCTTAACGCGACCATCCTTAAGCATCTTTCTCTTGTTGATGCAGACCCGGAGTTGGTGCAGGAAATTAGGGCCGGGCTATATATCGATAACCTCCAAGGTCCGGGGGATAATGAAAGTTCCCTTGTCCATGCTTACGATATGGCTCGTGAAGTAATGGATAATGCCCATTTATTCCTGCGCCAATGGGCCACAAATAGTCCCGTCTTGAGAAAGGTGTTGCAGAAGGATGGTGTTGCTGCGGAACAGCAAGATTTGGTGAGAGTACTTGGCCTGGTGTGGAAAACTGACTCTGATTCTCTTTCCTTTGGAGTTCAGTATGCTCCTTTTGGACAGGTTACAAAGCATGAGTGTTTAAGGTTTGCTGCCAAACTCTTTGATCCTCTGGGTGTTGTGTTGCCAGTATCAATAAGGTCTCTAATCTTTCTAAAACAATTGTGAAGACTGAAATTAGGTTGGGACGATGTTCTCTCTGTGGACCTGCAAGCGGAATGGTGGGGGATAGTGGATGTTATGGTTCTCTGTAGTTGTATTGAGTTCTCTAGGAGGATCTGTTTCAGAAAGACTGTTTCCCTGCATGCATTTGCTGACGCAAGCAGTGTCGCTTACGGGACTGCTATATATCTAGTCAGTCCAGAGGGTAGCCACTTGGTCATGGCAAAGGCTAAGGTGGCCCCCATCAAGTCCCTTTCCATCCCTAAATTGGAATTGACTGCAGTTCTGCTAGCCGCCAGAATGATTAACTTCGTTGAGAATGCCTATAAAGATAAACTTCATATCTCTGAAATCTATGTGTGGAGTGACAGTCAAATTACGCTACACTGGATTCACAGTCAAAAGAAACTGCCAATGTATGTCACTAACCGCATCGACGAGATACATGCCCTAGTCCCGACTGCTTATTTCCGGTATGTGTCGACTAAAGAGAACCCAAGTGATAAGGTATCTCGAGGCATGTCTGCTAAATGTTGGAGTTCTTCTGCGTTGTGGTGGAATGGGCCTACTTGGCTCCCGAAACCCGATGGATGGCCAGAGAATATAGATCTCCAACAGCAGCCCGCTGGTATCGTGACCAAAATTGTAGGCACGGTGCCCCACGGTCCCACAGTTATGGGACTGGCACAAATATAGCAGCTATGAAAGATTGCAGCGTGTTACAGCATGGGTGATACGTTTCGTAAATAATTTGAAGGCAAAAAGAAATAGCCTGCCCCCCACAGGTAGTGCTCATCTCAACGTACATGAAATTAGAGCTGCAGATAATGTTTTACTCAAATTATGCCAAAAAGAGACCTATTCGCAGGAACTTGAAATAATGGTGAAGGGTAAACAGTCCAGAAATAACTTAATCAACCAGTTAGGACTACACCTGAAGGGAGGTAAAATTCATTGTGGAGGCAGATTTAGGTTAGCGGCTATCTCAGAATCATGCAAGTATCCTAAACTTCTGCCCTCCAAACATCCCTTGACCCACCTGATAATTGATCGGTGCCATCGGCTCTGTTGCCATTACGGGGTCGGTCACGTGGTTTCCTACGTTCGTCAAAAATGGTGGGTGCCTAAACTCAGGCAGGTGGTGAAAAGTGTACTGGGTAAATGTCTGAAATATTGTCGGGTAAAAGGTAAGCCCTACGACTATGCAGGATTGCCACCTTTACCAGCCCTGCGAACCACCCCTGGAGACCCGTATAAGGTCACTGGGGTGGACTATAGCGGAGCAATCCCGATCAAGGACTCGCCGACCATAAAGGCTTACATGCTTTTATTTACTTGCGCGGTCACCAGAGCGATTCACATCGAAATAGTCACCAACCTCACTTGTGACAGTTTCCTCCACGCAATCAGGAGGTTCTGTAGTCGACAGGGATTTCCCCGGATCATTTTAAGTGACAATGCCAGCACTTTTGTTGGGGCCTCTGGGTACTTATCGGACATTTGTAATCACCCTAAAGTTCAGTCCCACCTTGACAGTGTTCAATGTGAGTGGCGGTTTATCCCTGCTAGGGCGCCGTGGTTCGGCGCTATATGGGAAAGGGCCATCGGAATTGTCAAGGCGGGGTTGAAGAAGGTGTTGGGACGTGCCTTAATTTCCTTGGAGGAATTGACTACTCTACTGTTGGAAATTGAGGCCACTATCAATGATCGTCCCTTATATTATGCTTCTGGCGACCTAGGGGATCTTACCCCAATAACACCCTCTGTGTTGGTGCGGGGTCATCGGTTGCGGGATCTTCCTGATGATAATGAAGTAGAGGATGGGTTGGAAGATCCAGACTACATAAATTAAGATGTCATTTCAGCCAGATATCAATATATTCGCAAACTGTCGAAAGATGTCTGGCGACGCTGGTCTAACGAGTATCTGGTGACCCTCAGAGAGGCGCATAAGTGTAAGCTGAGACCAATAAATGGTCGGTGGCCGGGTATCGGTGATGTCGTCATCATCCATGATGAGGGTCCGCGCGCTTTTTGGAAGTTGGGCCGTATTGTCGAGTTCTTACCCGGTCAGGACGGAGAAGTCAGAGTGGCTAGAGTCCGGACGAAAACGGGAACATATACGCGGCCGACTGTCCGTCTGTACCCTCTTGAGGGGGACATTGAGTGCAAAGAGGACTCCTCGGAGACGCCTGGAGACATTCCCACAGGGGCTACCTCGACCGATCAACTGGTCAACGTACCCAGTGGACGTCCTAGTCGACATGCGGCTCAAGCCTCCTCCCAATCATGGCGGAATAAAATAGCCTCCAGGCTTTTGTAGATACTGTATTATATAAACCTGGTGGCGGGAATGTGTCCAAACTCTGATATGGACAGTCTTACTTTAAGTATTACATTAACTATTTAGTATTGAGTTTGTGGGATCAATGGTTATATAGAATAATTAAGAAGTTAATAATTATGTTCTATATTGGATATTGGGTAGTCTATCATTCCTATGAACTTAGGTAATTATAATTGGGGAGGGAAAATAAATCCCTACCTATTTGCGCATGCGTGATAGCGGCGCACTTCCCGTGAAACGTGAGGTCCCTGCACTCACTCTCTCCCTAGCCGCCACAACTACCAGACCGTCTGCCTACGCTCTCGTGTTTTCACCTCACCTTTCGCCCCATTAGTGATAGTACTTAGCTCATCAATTCTCCATCTATCCATACTAATCCATAGATCATTAATCATCATTCCCATCAATCATTAAGTATAGTGGCCCCCTTCTTTATTCATCAACTCTATCCTATTAGCTAACACTCCCGTTTCACACACCATCTTGTAACATCATCACGGCTCAACAGGTCAACTAAGTTCTACAGCACTAGTTCCAGTCTTCAGGTGAGATAAACTATTATATGGTATTATTATACAGTCCACTATATAATCCTAAATACGAAAATCCATAAGTGTAAGGTAGAGTTGTCTGCATATGAATGGATGGACTGGAGGTACAGTTGAGAAGATCATTTATGAAAATTAGAAAGAGAATAGGAGATACAACAGATCCCTGAGGAACATCAGAGTTGATAGGATGAGGAAGTGAACGATGGCCATCCACAACCGCAGCTATGGAACGACCGGAAAGGAAATTAGAGACAAAGGCACAGATGGCGGGATTGCAACTGAAGGAGGGTAGTTTAGTAATTAGAGATTTGTGCCAGAAACTATCGAAGGCCTACGATATGTCTAACGCAATAGAAAAGGTCTCACCGAAGTCCCGAAAGGAGGATGACCAAGAGTTAGTAAGATATGAAAGAAGATCACCTGTAGAGCGACCCTTAACCCTTTATTGACGGCGCGCAACTTATGTCGTGTGAAAGAAATTTGGACTAAGTGGCGGTTCACAACTTATGTCGTGTGCCATTTTCAGCACGTAATGTTGCAGAGAGAGAGAGCTGAGCGGTGTGAGGAGCGTAGTAAGGCTATGACCGACGCACACCACCGCGGTGGGCCAACTGAAGTGAAAACCACCCTCCCTTCCCCCCTCAGACTCGCTACACAGGGAATTATATAGGGAAAGTACCTAATTACATGGTTTTTGCACTCGTGTTGCACAATCGTTGCAAGAAAACTAACGGTCGTACAAGGATGGTTGGGGTGTCATTGGAAAGCTCTGTTTATGCCCTTTCAGGGATAGATACTTGTTTTATGCTCTGGGTCTTATTTAGGCATGACAATTATCACGTAAACAACCCTATTTAGGGTAAAAACACCCCGCTGGGCGGTACATATAAATTACCACCTAGGCCGCTCGTTAGGTGTTAAGGAAGCAATACTGGTGATCTGATAGTAGATTATGAGAAAAGAAATGCTTAAGAATTTTGGAAGTAAGAATAGTTTCAAAAACTTTAGAGATACAAAAGATGAGAGCAATTGGACGATAGTTGGAAGGTTGAGAGTGGTCACCCTTCTTTGGGACAGGTTTAATGAGAGCAAACTTCCAGCAAGAAGGGAAGACGTTAGAGGAGAGACAGAGACGAAAGAGTTTGCCTAGGCAGGGAGTCAGCACGGAAGCACAGTTTTTGAGTACAATAGGAGGAACACCATCCGGACCGTACGCCTTCTTAGTATCAAGCCCAGAGAGGGTAGAAAGTATATACATCTTTAGAAGAGATTAGGATATTAGGCATAAGTAGGGAAGAGGGGGTGGAGAGGGAGGAATAGCACCAAAATCATCCAAGGTTGAGCTTCTAGCAAAAGTTTGAGCGAAGAGTTCAGCTTTGTCAGAGGAAGAAGTGATGGTTGTGCCATCAGAGTGGAAAAGGGGAGTGAAAGACGAGGAAGAAACATTGTTGGAGAGATTTTTGGCTAGATGCCAGAAAGCTTGGGAAGAGCTAGCGTTGGATAGTTCAGTGCATTTATTATTGATAAAAGAGTGTTTGGCAAGTCGAAAAACAGATTTGGCTTGATTTAGGGCAGAAACATAGGAAGAATAAGATTCTTGAGTTTTAAGGCGTCGGTACTGTTTAAATGCTTCCTCCTTATTGCGGACAGCAGTAGAACAAGCGTGAGTAAACCAAGATTCTTTCGCATTAGTCTGAGAGAAAGAAGATGGAATGTATGCCTCCATGCCCTGTAGGATTACCTAAGTAATGCGTCCAGCACTCTCCGAGGGTCCCCGGCCACGGAAGCAAAAATAATTCCATAGGAAATCAAAGAAGTACTGCCGGAGAGCCTCTCATTCGGCAGCGCCAAAGTGCCACAAGCGCCGCCGGCTGGGAGGATCGGGTGGCCGTACTGGAGAGATAGGACAGGTGATAGAAATAAGTTTATGGTCGGATGAGCCCAAAGGAGAGAAAAGATCGACAGTATAAGAAGAAGGGTTAGAAGTTAGAAACAAGTTAAGAATGTTGGGCCGATCTCCGAAGCGATCCGGGATACAGGTGGGTTGCTGAACTAACTGCTTTAGGTCATTTAGGATAGAAAAGACGTAGGCTTGTTCACCAGGTTGGTCAGTAGTGTGAGAGGAGAGCCATTGGCGGTGGTGACTGTTGAAATCTTCTAAGATGGAGATTTCTGAGAAAGGAGAAATGGATAAAATGTGTTCCACATTAGAGTTTAGATAGTCGAAGAATTTGGGAAAGTCTGTAGAGTTAAGGTAAATATAGACAGCACAGCAATATTTAGTATTAGAATGATAGTATAGTTTGAGCCATAAAGTTGAGAATTCAGAGGAGTCGAAATCGGGAACAGGAAAGCAAGTGAATTTGTTGTGCACATAATTATGCACAACATCCACCTTTGGCTTTAAAACTAGGGTAGAGAAAGTAGGAGGATACAGAACATTAGGTAGCATTAGGTAACCAAATAGTAATAATAATAATAATAATAATAAAATAATTATTAGTATTATTATAATCATAATATTTATAATAACTGTCTTCATGATGTAATAATTTGAGAGTTTAAGATCTGTATGTGGGAACCCAGGTTCGAATCCCAGGTGGATCATATGCTATCATTAATTTCATTAGGAGGTGTTTGGTGTTGGAAGTAAAATTAATAAATTAGATTAATTGTTGTGCCGGGTATTGATAGCTTATTTCCTGTGATACAGTCCGTAAAACAATCCAGTTCTGGTTTGATGGACTTAAATATACTTGACAGGGATGTATCGAGTAGGTTTTAGATACAGTAAAAATGGCATTCAAAGGTTCAATATAATACTCAATAACAACACCAGGAAGAACATATACGAAGGTTTTATTTAATAAGCATAAGATTATGGTAATGGTCAGGATCATAAGGGAGGATCCCACAATAGTAACAAATATATATTGTCCTTACTTCAGAACAATGTTACTGATACCAGAATAACTCAATAGTGAGAGTCTAGCATTAAATCAGATCATGTGGAAAACATACATAGAGACATAATGTACAAGAATCAATTTTAACCTTCAATGCAATAATAAACGAGAGGCGAATATCTTCCGTTTTCAAAGAGACTTCAATACCCTAGATAATGATCCTAGGGTGACTATGATAAGAGTTGAGGTTATAAAGATACTGTCACAAGAGACAAGGTGAGTCCCACGTGGGGCTCAGCTGACCCTTTTAAAACTGACCGCGTGAGCTTGCCCTCTGGTCAGGTCACTGGGAAGGTCACCAAGTGAACTGAGATGGTAATTAATACTTGTCTAGTTAATGCAACTATGAACCTAGCTGCAGTGCAATGTTAATTTACTTTACAGGAAAAGGCTGAGATTATTAATTATAATAATTGAGAAGTATCAAAATCGCTCTCAAGGAAGTTATATCTTATTACGGAATTATATTACTTGAACATATGCTACGATAACGAACCGAACTTAGGAATTCGAGTTTCTATATTTTTCTTAGATAAAGCAAAGTAATAACATGAATTTAACAAGAGTGAAAAGGTAGTTCTAATAGATCTACTGGTTGGTATAAATTAGATCAAGATATAATCTTCAATATTCGTACTTAAGATGACACACGAAGATAAGCAAAATACTAACTGAGTTCCAACAGACTCCGACTTGAATGAATACTTATAGTTTTAATCTCAAACAGTGAGAACTGATTGACTAACAGATATCGATCGGTAGATCGTACTTAGTAATTAAATTGGCGCTAATGACGAAGTTTAGCTCATTGACATTTAACGCAACATCAGAGTCGCTTCTGAACTAGTTAACAGGGCGAGGTAAATAAAATGTACAGGCACAATTAGTACATAGGCGTAGGCGACGAAGTCCTACTCATTGATACTTAAAACAGGCAGTACCAGGTTCGGGCCTGAACGGGTTAACAGGGCGAGGTGAATAAAATACACAGATACAATTAGTGTATGGTGGATGGAAATGACATGAAACACGGAGGAAAGAATTCCTAAACACGGTATTCGAAATATCACAACATCAAGATTTACAAGAACATAAAAGCACGTCTATAAGATATATTTCATATGCGATTACTGAAGAGATTTTAGGAATTACACTGAGCACTCGTTGGAAAATTGGGCGTAGGTTCTAGGTAAATAGCGATTATATAAATGGATTGATCACGGAATATATTGGGACTTCAACTCACAAGTAATAAATCAACATACAAGTAGTCAGTAAATCTGCGAGCGTGGGGGACCTGAATATATGTAAATGACACTGATATGTAACGTATACGTAAGTTATAAATTAAATAAAGTCTTGAACAAGGGTCAAGGAATTAAAACAAGATTAACACTGGAATACACAGGTTCAGAAGGATGAAACTTATTACGCAAATACGGGATCTTGGGCACAGATTACAAGTAAATCAGGGCACAACATGGTTCACATATTTACATCATCAATACCTCACAACAATAACCAACAGAGAAAGACACAGAAACACTTAAGTATTTGGGAGGGCAGGGGGGCGAGAGTGCTGGTCTGGCCGGCGTAGAGGGTAGTAGCCAATCTTGCACAGCTGGTTACCTCCTCGAGCAGGGGTCCTCGATCTAGGCCTGGTTACGTAATTCGAACAGGGGTCCTAGGTCCAAGCCTGTTTACATAATTCGAGCAGGGGTCCTAGGTCCAGGCCTACGTCCATAGCTCGAGCAGGGGTCCTCGGTTCAGGGTGCCAGGCAACAGACAGGTGGCCCTTCAGCAATCCGGAATGGGGGCCAACGTCCAGGGGGCACTCTCGAGGGGGGGGGGGGTGCACCGTAGCAACACTGACCTTAACTAGGCCGTCCCAAGGAGGTAATGCCTAGTCAGTAAGTGAGGTGGTGAGGGAGGGGAGGGCACCGTAGCAACTCTGACCTTAACTAGACCGTCCCAGTGAGGTAATGCCTAGTCAGTAAATGAGGTGGTGTGTACTTTCCTCAGGTTTTTCTGAGTACCTATGCAAATATTTTCTTACTTCAGGTGTCAATGAACTCGAGGGAAAAGGGGTATAGAGGAAAGAGGAAAAATGGTTGTTGTGAGGTACATAATATGTACCTCACAACAACCATTTTTCCAGGCCCATATGATAATACCTGAGTTTCAAGGCTAGGATTTATATTATACATCCTAGCCTTGAAACTCAGGTATTATCATATGGGCCTGGTTCCAAGGTAATATTATATGGGGCAGCTGGAAGGTTCAGGGCGCCTATGAAAAATAGAAAACACTTAAAGCTAAAATTGGAGCAGCTGTCTTGCAGGTCTTCCAATTATACTCAGACATACACATAGGGGATTGTAGTTGTATCCTCGGGGGCCTGGAGTAGTCAGGCGTCATCAGGTCCATCTGTTCCTGCAATATCTGGGGTGCTGGTGAGTAGATTGCATAAGGGAGTGCTCATCATATTCCAAATCTGGCGGAACAATACAGGGAGCGTCACTTCTGGTGGAGGCTACGTAAAAGGAGGGTTCTAATTGGTGGTCCCAGGGTGGTTGTGATTGGCTGAGGATGGTGGCTTGTGACTGGCTGAGAGACTCCTTCGTTTTCTTATATGGCTGAGGGTGTGAAAGAGAACTGTGGAATGGGCGGCTGGGCATGGTCAACTCTGGTAGATTCCGGCAGACTCGTAGGGGGGACTCAGGTAAACGTCCTCGTCGTCTGTCCTGGGGTTTTGAGGTTGCCTGAGTGGTTATGCTGGCCATTCTGTGTATCGTTGGTTGGGGGCCCGTCATCTCATTAATAATAATACATGGATCGTTATTATAACACCAGACAGGTAAAGGAAAACAACACTGGTTCTATTTCAGTATCTCTTGTGAGCCTCTACAATAATTATGATTGCACTAATGACGGAGAACAGGCCGCTTTGATTACAACAACAACAGGCTTTGACAAGATTAAGGGGAGATAGGTCGTTTTTCTGGACCCCCTTCTTTCTCATGTTTAGCCCCATTAGTTTTAAGACGTTCGGCCTATTAGTTTGGCGATTTTAAGACCTTTTGCCCCTTTTCTTTGTCATTATTATGACTTCGGGTATTTAGGTGTCGATGTTTTCCTGGCGATCGATAGCAACCCTGTAATTTAAGAGGAACCGGCCTTTGGCCGGGACATTTTATTATCGAAAAATGTACAAATTTATCTTGAAGGAGGGTCTTTGGGTTAATGTTTTTAAGCTAGATGGAGGTCTAGGGAGGAAACTAAAAACAATATAAAAATACAAAATGAGCAAATAATTACACCCATCCCCCCTTAAATTTCCTGAAAGAGATGAAAGAGACTAAACAAGGAGAACACCGAGTTGATCAATACACAGACGGTAGGAATCGGTGTCAATATAATGATTCCGAAAACCTTGGTGAATGGATATGAACACCATTTGAGGAGCAGTTATTTAAGGGGCTAGTGGCTGTTTTTTGGTCCATTAGTTCATTTATTCATATATTGTTTAGTTTCCTCGCTATACCTCCATCAAGCTTAGAAAAACACCCCGTAGACACGCCTTCTAGATAAATTTGTACATTTTTCGCTAGAAAAATATCCCGGCCGAAGGCAGGTTCCTCTTAAAATTACAGGCTCGCTATCGCTCGCCAGACAAAATCGACATCTAAATGGCACTAAAGGTCTTAACATTGACAACGAAATGAGGCGAAAGGTGTTAAAATATCAAAACCAATGGGGCTAAGCACGAGGGAGAAAGGGGTCCAGAAAAAACCACTCTCCCCCCTTAATGCCTATGTATCGCAAATAGCTGCAGAGGTTCCGAAGCATAGGTAATATAATGTTCCTGTTTAAATGTTGTATTCTTGCAAATATATGTAGAACACTCGATACATAATTGATTAATAGACATACAGGAATATAAGCTAGGACAATTATTAGTTAACTAATTATCGTTTTTGTTATTATAGATGTTACATATTTAAACGCTTTATTGCCCTCATATAATTCTTAAAATTGCAGATATCTATTGCATATATCATTCGTCAAAGAACTTTGGTAATAAGTATTTATTAACCCATACAGTACCGGTGACGTCCTTTTCATTATATTCTGGCAACTATTATATTGTATTATTCAGCTAAGGCAGGACATCTACCCATTAAAAGGCTACAGACTATCTCAATCGATCCTTTTAGCTACCATATATCCTTCCGAAGCTTCATAAAATCGTCTAAATGTAGCTAAAATCGAATGAAAAAAGACGTCGCCGGTACATAAGGGGTTAATATAGATGTTACATATTTAAACTCTAATATACTTCTTGAAATTAAAGATATCTATTGCATTTAATATTCGTCAAATATATTTAGTAATCATTATTAATTATTAGATATACTAACACATTTACCCTTGTTGCATTCAGTGACTCATTCTTTCAATTCATCATTGCTATTATTAAACGATTGTTTTCAGCTTAAGAGGAATTTGTAGAGCTCAATGGGCTACGGTAACTAAGATACTTAGTTTTACTTTTGTATTCGTACAGGTTTTTCCTAAACTGAATCAAATCTCCTCATGTTAGCCAATATAACAATGATGAAAGGCGCCATAATACGGAAAAGGTTCAGGGGAGGTTTTTAGTTTGTTCCCTAGACCTCCATCAAACTTAAAAATACCCTAAAGTGCAAATCTCCCCTTAATTTAATGCATGTGTTGATATTCCTATTGTAAGATAAGAATATATATCCTTTACACAGAAAATATACAAAGTTCCCAAATATTCAATCTTTAATCTTTAGCGACAACTTTTCCGTTTTCTTCCAGGACATTCTGAAACTAAATGGGATATATTTTCGTGGATTTCGCGCAAACTCGATAATATTTATTGTATTTTGATTACTTTGGCTGGTTTATGGCATTAGTTTTCCGGCAGATTCGGTCGTTGGGAGTTCATACATATCTTAAAAGCTGAAACTTTTGCACCGGCTGTTGTTCTTTGAGAAATTGTGTTGTTTATAATTATGTATACAGTCATAGACTCGTATACAGTATACTATGTTAAATGGTGCTTAATGCTCTCGCTCGCTTTCGCTTTCTCTCTCTCTCTCTCTCTCTCTCTCTCTCTCTCTCTCTCTCTCTCTCTCTCTCTCTCTCTCTCTCTCTCTCTCTCTCTCTCTCTCTCTCTCTCAATATATTATAAGGGCCAAATTTTTATAATTATCAACGTATTTCGCTACAAAGTCTTCGCAATAACTGAGTAATCAGGAGTACCGGTACTGTAGCTTATTAACGTCCCAATATAAAGTAGGTGAAATAAATTATCTAAAGAGTGTACAAAAGAACTTCTCACATATTTTCTCGGTAAAACTATCTACAGTATTGGGGGCATTTATAATAACTGAAACTGTACTTGTTGGAGCGTAGAAATGAACAATACTAAGTTTAGCACCAACTCTACGCACCCCAATAATCATGAAGTTCAGCGATAGGAGGGACTTTGATTTCGATATCCCTTGAATGAAAAAAACGAATTAATCAACCCAGAACGAAGGGCGGCGCACTCTTTGCTGCCACTAGGAGCTTGGCGAAAACGACCATAGGTGACCAAACGTAGGTAATATTGTTACTCTCCATAAATTGTGATGTCCAGCAGGGGCCTCCAAGCTCCCCATGGATGGCCTCGTCAATGTGTTGGGTTGTCTCCATATATCCCTCCTTGTGATCGACACCTCCCATATTATTAAGGGACAAGTTGGGGTTGTTTTAAAGGGAGCAGAGGAAGGGAGGATGAGGGAGAAGGGGTAGTAAGAGAGAGTGAGCGAGAGCGAGAGTGAGCGATCAAGAGAGAAGAAAAATACTAAGACATCATTATAAGAATTCATTATCAAATTGATAGGTAGATATATAGATACATAGATGTAAAGAAAGAAAGAGTTACCATGACCTCCGGACTGTATGGGTCGGCAGGCCCTGGCTGAAGCCTCCACGTCGACTCTCAGGAATCTCGCAGAGCCTCCAGACGAGAGAGAGAGAGAGAGAGAGAGGGGTCGAAGTGTTTTTTTTTTTTTTTTTTTTTAATGTGATATATTGGCCGAGTGATATTGAAGGTGATAAATATTGGTGTAAGTTTTGAGAGTACTTTTTTCTGCAGGTTTCTTTTGCTGCTTGAGCTGTTGAATATTCTGGGGTTTTTATTTATCGTTCGCTGTATTTATTGTGACGCTTCTGCATAGTAACCACGTGTGGGCATGCGCGCGCGTCGGCTGCCCAGCCGTTTAGAAACCGGCTGGTGGTAGCCGGCCGGCAGGCTTTCCCTTAGTATATATCCTACGACAATGTAACTAATGTCTGGGATATTCTTATGTTGTTTCACAGCTTGAAGCTGCCCTTATTCTTAACCAACGCATCTTAGTATATTTTATTCTCGATAGTTGATTGTTTCATTATAATATATAAGATGTAAGTCTAGTGAGAGCGGGAAGAGACGAGCGGGAGAGAGAGACCAGCTTGGGACGTTGCTTCGCGCGGAGAGACCAGCTTGGGACGAGCCTGAAGCGCTGCCACATGCATTTGATTGCAACGTTAGGCTTAGTTTCGACTCACGCACGGGGTAGAGGATTTTGACCAGGCAACAGTGTTGAGTGTTGCCAAGCCTGGGATGTATTCTGCATGCCTAGGGTGGGGTCCAGACAGATTCAAGACTCAGAGCTCACCTCATTGTCGTACCCTTCGGACCCCCTTGATATCTATCCCTCTCAACCCCACTTAGAAACGTTCTCTCTTACTTTGTATACCTTCTTTCCACTACTTCACCAATCTATTTAATTATCCCATCCCCTTGATAGACCTTATATCTATTATTGTATTAACGACGAGCTCTCAGATAACTAGATAGGATTTTGGGCCTTATGCAGGGATGTAATTGTTAATGAGACCTAGGAAGCTTTTTTGTTGTCTCATATTTGGTGGTTTCATGCTTGCTAGTGTGTTCTTGTGTCAGGTTAGCAGGGGCTAGACCGGAGGGGAGGCTTTTTGAGATCCTTTAAGTAAAGTCTGCTGGTGCGAGTCCCGTGGACCCGCACGACTTTACTAGGATACCCGTGGGAGTCTGGGGGCATTTTCTTGTCTGTGTCCCTGTGTGTCTAGCGTTGTGTTGTGTGAGGGCCCTTGCCTAGTCCACTCAGCACTTCGCTAGCACGTCTCGCTTTTGTCTTAGGGTCGCCAGGAGAGAGTCAGATACTTGCGATCTGAGTCTCTCAAGAGAGCACCCTTTCAATTAGAGTAATTTGGCGCACAGACCTGGGAACGTCCCTAGGCTAGGGCAGGTGGCTCAGCCCGGGTATCCGAAGCCTATATCCTTCCGGCTAGACCTCTGCCACCTGGCAGATTAACAGCTAGGGGTTTATTATCTCTGTATGCTTGTTATTGTGCCACAGTTTACCGTTTTTGTGAGCATTGTGAGTCAGGGTGTGGCTTAGAGACTCTGTCCGAGCAGGCTTGCCTGACTAAGAGTGAGAAGCACACCTGTATGTGGTTATGTTGCGAGTTGTTGCCTTTATTTAATTATACCTATGCCATTATACACTGTATGGCCTATCACTAGTATTTATTCCTGCTTATGAGTTAAGAGTTCTCTAAATCCGTAACATACTTTCTTTGCTAAGCATCAGATCCTACAGTAGCCGCATGCAGTTTAGAGACTCGCATCTTGTCTACCTGTACGATGTTTTGAGGACTGTTTGCTTTCACCTTCTTTCATGCAGGGGTGATTAGTTGTATTAATTAACGTAACGTTAAATGTACTTTCTTCTAGTTTGTGATTAAATTGTTTCTGCAATTTAATTCCGTTATCTATCTTTTCCTTGAAGCTTTAAGTCAGCTTAATTGTGTGATCTTTTATATAGCCTGCTTGACTATCAGCAGTCTATAGTGCGTGCACCCTGTAACCGAGTCATAGGATACCTCGTTGTCCAGGCAGGACTCTTGACGGTTTAGGGTGGTTTGTTGCCTGGGTTTATAGATAAGGGTTGGATCTAGCGTTTTCCGTTGTTGCTTGTTGCCGCATACCTAGTCCAATAGAAAGAGCCCAGTGTTTATATATCCCAAGACGTAACAAATGGCGACCTTGCATAGGATTTACTGAACAGAGGAATATAGTGGTCATTTGTTGTGAGATTCCTTATGATTAGAGGAATACAGTGGACATAGAGTTTTTTTTTTGGAGCAACCAATATAACACATTAAAGACTTTAAATAACATTAGTATATACATACTTGCATAGGAGATAAGGCACATTCTATAACCGTGATAATTACTGCAGTACACAAACATGTCTAATACATCAGAACACAGTGATGGGTCAGGTCATGATACGGGCTCGGAGGGAGAAAGACCTGTGGAGTTTCTAGTCGATAGCGAGGAGGGTGCTAGATGATTTTTAGAGGTGCCCCTTACCGCTGCCAGGGTGTTGAAGCTGAATAAGTATGGCTTAAAGTGTGTGGCAGGTCTTCAGGGTCACCAGGGTTTAAGTGGCATGAGGAAAGATCAGCTGAGGACTTTGATATTGGGTTTAGAAGGGAGAGACCTGGGTGGAGAGGCGACTGGGGGCCCCGGTCCCCAGCCCCCCCTCCACTCTACCCCCCTATCAAACGTCAGGGGGCTTGAATTAGTACATACCCCCAAGTTGATGGTCAATGGCAGCGTGGAACTCAATCACAGGGACCCTCTCCATTAAATGCACCTTCCCCTCCTCAAGGGTTGACTCCAGATTTGTTGTTTCGGCTTGAGATGGCCAAGGTTGAGGTTGCTAGAGCTCAGGTTGAGGCTGCCGAGAGACAGGCTAGTGTGCAGGCTGAGGCTGCAGAGAGAACAGCTATACGAGAGGCTGAACTGCAGGCAGAGTCTACTAGGCTGACAGGGAGCTGGAGAGATCTCGAGTGGAGGTAACAGGGCGAAATATTGGGGGAGGTAATAGACATCGGGACCAATCATTGTCGCACCTGCTTAAACTATTTCCTGTGTTCGATGAATTATGTGTGGCTGAGTTTTTTATGCGATTTGAGAAGAAGTGTCAGGAACACCAGTGGCCTCAGGAAAAGTGGGCAGCATTAGTTTCATCAAGACTCCTAGGAAAGGGGCTAAAAGTGTATGATGCACTACCTTTAGAGTCCTGTGTAGTTTATGATGAGCTAAAGAAGGCTGTACTACGGGCCTATGAGTTACAACCAGAAACTTACCGCTTGAAGTTTCGGGGTGTTACTAAGGGCAAGGATAGTACCTTCCTAGAACACGCCCGGGACTTGTCTGATGCACTACGACATTGGCCTGCGTTCTGAGAGGGCAGCTACTTTTGAGGAGTTGAGTGAGCTGGTTCTCTTGGAGCAGTTCTTTAAGTGCACAGGCGGGGACTTAACATTAAATATAAAGGAAAAAATCCTAGAACTCTCCAGGAGGCAGCAGAAATGGCTGACCTCCGACTGTCATTAATTCGAGGGTGCGGAGCAGCAGCTAGGAGTGAGTCGGGTGCAAAGGATCGTACCCCTCCCCCTCCCAAGAATTTTGATACACATAATACACAAAACCATCTAGCACTGACAATAAAACTGAACATAAACCAAATACCCTCCCGTATAAGAAGTCTAATGGTACCTCCCACTCCCAAGGGAAACCAAAGAGTAAAGAGTGCTTTGCATGTCACAAGGAGAGTCACTTTGCAAATGCTTGTCCGAACAAGCCACCAAACAAGGTTGTGTCATTGGCCCGCAGCATAGGGGTGTCGCCTATATCTTCTGAGTTTGCCAAGGGTAGTTCATCAGAGGGTGGGACACAGCCTGTGTTCAAGAGTCCGGAAGGCTCGAACCCTGTCCGCGACGTCTTTGGGGGTCATAGAGGGCATGGTTTTGTGAGGTGGATTGGCGAAAGGTGAGGAGTTAAGCTATTGCGTGATATGGGGGCTTCTCAGACCTTGTTAAAGAACTTTACTGGTAGGCCGATTAATGCTGCTCGGGTGGTGGTAGTTCAGGGGATCAATGCTACGAAGTCCTACCCGCTGGTGCGGATGGAGCTGGAGGTGGGTGGTGTGGCGAAGGAGCTGGATGTAGGAATTGTAGAGAACTTTTCTGTTGGGGGCGTCGACCTCCTCCTCGGCAACGACTTTGCGGTGCCTGCTTCTAAGGTTTCACCCTTGGTCGTTGCCGAGAAGGCGGCCAACGTTAGTAGGGAGGAACAGGAGTGGGTTGAGAAGTGTAGCGTACAAACCATGGCGTGTGTTGTGACGCGTTCTCAGACATCCGGAGCCTTGCAGCTACCACCTCAGTCTATCAAACCGCGGAGGAAAGGTCACAAGAAAACGGGAAGTGTTGGTCAATTGGAGAGTTTTGAGCCGGCAGTGTTTCTTGGTGACTCATTATTGGCACCTATGTTAGAGTCTGGAGAGGCCCCGGGGCCTTCACCGCTAGTGCAGGCAAAGGGCAGGAAGAGACTCTGCGACAGCATCGTTATGCGCAGCGTGAGGAAAGGATGGCTCAGCGGGACATTGGAGGTGGAAATAAATTATTTAAGATGAACCTGGATAATCTCGCACCTGCTGATATATGTTCCTTGCAGTTGGAAGATCCTGAAGTCAGGGCGTGTGGTAATGGTGCTGTCGAACTGGAGAGCGATGGGGATGCGCAGCCTGGTGATTTTTTCTTGTCCGAGGGGATCTTGTATCGGAGACATCAGGATCCCAAGAAAAAGTGGGATGGCGGGTTAGGATTAGTGGACCAGTTAGTAGTACCGAGGGTGTGCCGTGAGAGCTTATTGAGATTAGCTCATGATGTGCCTTTGGCAGGGCACCTGGGGGCACGTAAGACGGAGGCAGCTCTGAGCCAGCTTTTCTGGTGGCCTGGGTTAAAGGCGAGTGTCGTGTCATGGGTGTCACAGTGTCACACTTGTCAAGTTGTTGGGAAACCCAATCAGGTCATCCCGAGAGCCCCGTTACAACCCATCCCTGTCATTGGGCCACCCTTCAGCAAAGTAGTTATCGATATGGTTGGCCCATTGCCCCCACTAGTGCCGGCAATAAATTTTTACTAACTGTAATGGATGTAGCAACACGGTATCCAGATGCTTACCCCATGCGCAACGGGATGGCTAAGACTGTTGTCAAAAACCTACTTGTCTATTTCTCTCGTTATGGCTACCCTCAGGAGATCCAGTCTGATCAGGGATCCAATTTTACTTCTGCTCTGTTTAAGCAGACCATGCAGCAACATGGGATAGTGTCTGTGGTGTCATCTGCCTACCATCCCGAGAGTCAGGGAGTTTTAGAAAGGTGGCACTCGACTCTCAAGAGTATGTTGCGGTGTTATTGCATGGAAAATGGGAAGGACTGGGATCTAGGTCTCCCATCTGTTTTATTTGCTGCGAGAGAAGTACCTGGGGAGAGCTTGGGATTTAGCCCGAACGAGTTGGTTTTTGGACACAGGGTCAGGGGGCCCCTCCACATAGTCAAGGAGATCTGGGAGGGAGTCACAAAGCCATGCTCGCTTCTAAAGTATGTTGTTGAAAGCCGTGAGAGAATGCTAAAGAGCCTGGAGGTAGCAGGTCGGAACCTTAAGAGTTCACAAGCTCAGATCAAGGACAGATACGACCAGAAGGTGAAGCTGAGGGAGTTTGAAGTAGATCAGGAGGTACTGATACTACTGCCTCTGGTGGGACACCCCTTGTCTGCCAAGTATTCTGGTCCGTATCGGGTTGTAAGGAAGGTTTCTGATCTCGACTATTTAGTAGCTACTCCTGATCGTAAGAAAAAGAACCAACTTTGCCATGTAAATCTGATGAAAGAGTATGTGAGGCGCCCCTCCGAGCCTCTCACTGTCCCGGTATTGATCTGCAGCGATCGTGGTGGAGAAGGAGGAAGGGACAGTCAAGCTGCGGGGGAGGATAATTGGGATTGTCATGTTTCCGCGGATCAGTGGGCGGGGAATTCTAGACAAGTGGCTCACGAGTTGATATTGCACCTGCCTGAGCAACAACGTGCAGCTGTGCTGCACTTGTTTGATTCAAACCCAGCTGTTTTTGCGGAGCATCCTGGCCTCACTACTCAAGCGGTGCACGATGTCGATGTTGGGGACCACCCGCCCTTTAAATCAGTGCCATACCGTGTTCCCCCTATTAAATTACCAGCACTTAGGGAAGAGCTGGATTATATGCTGAAATGTGGGCTGATTTCTGAGGGTGCAGTATGGTGGACTTCCCCAGTCACACTGCAGCCCAAACCAGATGGCAAGGTGCGGTTTTGTATAGATTTCCGCAGGTTGAATGGTTTAACCCCCACAAATGCCTACCCTCTCCCTCGCGTGGACGACAGTGTGGATAAGATAGGAAAAGCCAAGTTCCTCACTAAGATAGACCTTGTTAAGGGTTATTGGCAAGTGCCCTTGTCTGAGCGAGCGCGAGAGGTGTGTGGGTTTGTGGTGGACGGTGCCACATATCGTTGCCATGTTATGCCATACGGGCTGAAAAATGCCCGTGCAACGTTTCAGAAATTAATGAACGACATTGTAGCCGACATTCCCAACTGTACGGTGTACCTAGATGATATTATAATATACGACGATGATTTTAACAGTCACTGTGTTCACATCGGACAGCTTTTTAATAAACTGAATGAAGCAGGTCTGGTAGTAAACCTGGGTAAGTGCGATTTTGTCAAAGCCACAGTTTTGTACCTGGGGTTCGAGGTGGGGATGGGTCAGGTGTGCCCTCCACAGACAAAGATCAAAGCCATCGATCAGTTTCCCCAGCCTACGACTAAGAAACAAATCATGCGGTTTCTAGGTATGATAGGCTATTATCGTCGCTTCATCAAAGGCTATTCGACTGTACTTGCACCTTTAACTGACTTATTATCTAAGGACAAGAAGTTCCGGTGGTCTCCTGAGTGTGCAGAGGCGTTTTCCTTGGTGAAACACCTGTTATGTACCCACCCCATACTCAGGGCCCCGGACTTCAGCAGACCTTTTCAGCTGGCGACTGATGCCAGTGGCGTAGGGGCTGGGGCTGTCTTGTTACAGACAGATGATGAAGGTATCGAACATCCAGTGAGTTTTTTACAGTAAAAAATTCAATAGTGCACAAAGGAATTACTCTGTAATTGAAAAAGAACTCCTGGCGATAGTGCTGGCGCTCAGGCACTTCGATGTATATGTTCCTGCTTTCGGACCAGTCGTAGTGGTTTATACCGATCATCACCCTCTGAAATTCTTGAATCAGTTTCATAACCGGAATATGAGGCTGAGCAGGTGGTCACTCATGCTTCAGGAGTATAATCTGGACATACGCCATATTACCGGTTCTGATAACGTGATAGCGGATTGTTTATCAAGGGTGGATGATGTTGGTTAGACTGCCACAGGATTGAGGATTGAGTGTGGAGGAAAATAGGCTGTCACTGTAGTTCAGCCGAAAAAAACAAATTTAAAAAGCAAAAACCTTATAAAAACTCTTTATTTTTTATAACGTGTAGAATTTTGTATAAGATGTTGTAGCAGTATCTAAGTTGAATGTTTTCGCTTATTGTCGCTGAGTTAGTTGAACTTGCTCGGTGGAGCGCAACAGTCTTTATTTATTTTTTTATATATAGTGCCTTGTATCGCAACAGTGTGTGGTAATATGAGAAGCTTTCTGTTAGATATGAAGAACTTAGTCAAGGGTCTTATATCTTGGGGGAGGTGTGACGCTTCTGCATAGTAACCACGTGTGGGCATGCGCGCGCGTCGGCTGTCCAGCCGTTTAGAAACCGGCTGGTGGTAGCCGGCCGGCAGGCTTTCCCTTAGTATATATCCTACGACAATGTAACTAATGTCTGGGATATTCTTATGTTGTTTCACAGCTTGAAGCTGCCCTTATTCTTAACCAACGCATCTTAGTATATTTTATTCTCGATAGTTGATTGTTTCATTATAATATATAAGATGTAAGTCTAGTGAGAGCGGGAAGAGACGAGCGGGAGAGAGAGACCGGCTTGGGACGTTACTTCGCGCGGAGAGAGAAGCTTGGGACGAGCCTGAAGCGCTGCCACATGCATTTGATTGCAACGTTAGGCTTAGTTTCGACTCACACACGGGGTAGAGGATTTTGACCAGTCAACAGTGTTGAGTGTTGCCAAGCCTGGGATGTATTCTGCATGCCTAGGGTGGGGTCCAGACAGATTCAAGACTCAGAGCTCACCTCATTGTCGTACCCTTCGGACCCCCTTGATATCTATCCCTCTCAACCCCACTTAGAAACGTTCTCTCTTACTTTGTATACCTTCTTTCCACTACTTCACCAATCTATTTAATTATCCCATCCCTTTGATAGACCTTATATCTACTATTGTATTAACGACTAGCTCTCAGATAACTAGATAGGATTTTGGCCTTATGCAGGGATGTAATTGTTAATGAGACCTAGGAAGCTTTTTTGTTGTCTCATATTTGGTGGTTTCATGCTTGCTAGTGTGTTCTTGTGTCAGGTTAGCAGGGGCTAGACCGGAGGGGAGGCTTTTTGAGATCCTTTAAGTAAAGTCTGCTGGTGCGAGTCCCGTGGACCCGCACGACTTTACTAGGATACCCGTGGGAGTCTGGGGGCATTTTCTTGTCTGTGTCCCTGTGTGTCTAACGTTGTGTTGTGTGAGGGCCCTTGCCTTTTCCAGTCAGCACTGCGCTAGCACATCTTGCTTTTGTCTTAGGGTCGCCAGGAGAGAGTCAGATACTTGCGATCTGAGTCTCTCAAGAGAGCACCCTTTCAATTAGAGTAATTTGGCGCACAGACCTGGGAACATCCCTAGGCTAGGGCAGGTGGCTCAGCCCGGGTATCCGAAGCCTATATCCTTCCGGCTAGACCTCTGCCACCTGGCAGATTAACAGCTAGGGCTTTATTATCTCTGTATGCTTGTTATTGTGCCACAGTTTACCGTTTTTGTGAGCATTGTGAGTCAGGGTGTGGCTTAGAGACTCTGTCCGAGCAGGCTTGCCTGACTAAGAGTGAGAAGCACACCTGTATGTGGTTTTGTTGCGAGTTGCTGCCTTTATTTAATTATACCTATGCCATTATACACTGTATGGCCTATCACTAGTATTTATTCCTGCTTATGAGTTAAGATTCTCTAAATCCATAACGTACTTTCTTTGCTAAGCATCAGATCCTACAGTAGCCGCATGCAGTTTAGAGACCCGCATCTTGCCTACCTGTACGATGTTTTGAGGATTGTTTGCTTTCACCTTCTTTCACGCAGGGGTGATTAGTTGTATTAATTAACGTAACGTTAAATGTACTTTCTTCTAGTTTGTTATTAAATTGTTTCTGCAATTTAATTCCGTTATCTATCTTTTCCTTGAAGCTTTAAGTCAACTTAATTGTGTGTTCTTTTATATAGCCTGCTTGAATATCAGCAGTCTATAGTGCGTGCACCCTGTCATAGGATACCTCGTTGTCCAGGCAGGACTCTTGACGGTTTAGGGTGGTTTGTTGCCTGGGTTTATAGATAAGGGTTGGATCTAGCGTTTTCCGTTGTTGCTTGCTGCCGCATACTTAGTCCAATAGAAAGAGCCCAGTGTTTATATATCCCAGGACGTAACATTATGGTCATTTGGCTTTAGTGAGTTAGTGAGTAAAAGTTTTCATTCAAGTGCAGATGGACGTTCACACATACACGACAGCATAATTATACACATTGATATACTCACGCACGCACACACCAATATACACACACACACACACACACTACCGCGCAGACACACACCTTCACTCACTCACGCTCTCATACATTCATACGCAACCACAAACATACCCAACGAACAAAATAATACATATACTTTTCACAGGCACAAACACAAAGGTACACAGACACATGCGCTCTCTCTCTCTCTCTCTCTCTCTCTCTCTCTCTCTCTCTCTCTCTCTCTCACACACACACACACACACACCGTTATCACCCCACTGGCCGCTAATGGGAGGGTTGCCATGATGCCATACAATTTTTATATTGGAAGGAGAGAGAGAGAGAGAGAGGTGAGGGAGAGTGCGTACCTGTGTAAAGAGAGTGAGTGTTTCGTTTTGTATTCTATGAGTATGGTGTGTGGTTGTTGTGTGTATAAATGAGTATAGAGAGAGAGAGAGAAGGAGAGGAGGCGAGAGAGAGAGAGAGATGGAGAGTGGGTAGTCAGACCACGAACATAAAACCATCATGCTGCATTGGTTAACTATAGCCAGAAATCGTCATGATAGCATGTCTTTCATCAACTTTAACTCGATAGGGAA
The DNA here is from genome assembly GCA_032716605.1 of Paralithodes platypus. Classification (NCBI taxonomy): domain Eukaryota; kingdom Metazoa; phylum Arthropoda; class Malacostraca; order Decapoda; family Lithodidae; genus Paralithodes; species Paralithodes platypus. The sequence continues at coordinate 39,264,786 of CM064527.1, read as the reverse complement.
AAGTTATAAATGATTGACGTTCTCTAAATTTAAGGAGGAGGTAGGCGCTTTTTTCGACCCTCTTCTCCCTCATGTTTAGCATATTAGTTTTGAGATTTTAATTAAGACGTTCGTTCCGGTAGTTTGGCGATTTTGAGACCTTTCGCCTCTTTTCCTTGCTAATAATAGACCTTTCGCGTATAAGGTGTCGATTTTTTCTTGGCGAGCGAAAGCAAGCCTGTAATTTTAGAAGGAACCAGCCTTCGGCTGGGACATTTTTCTACCGAAAAATTTACAAATTCACCTTGAAAGGGTGTCTAGGGGTTGTTTTTTATAGCTTGATGGAGGTCTAGCGAGGAAACTAAAAAATGTATTAAATATATAGAGATACCAAAAACCAAGCACTATACCCCTCCAGAATCTCGCGGATGGGTTAGCAAATTTCCCCTCCTAATACTGATTAATCCTCCCATGGAATAACTTGTGGCGTGTGGCAGGAAATTGAATGTGGCCTGATGAGATACAGAGAACTGATTGGATTCTCTACTGGTAAAAATAGTCTTGGTTGACGGTGATCTGCAGGTTGTAGAAAATCTAAAAAAAAAAAATATATATATACTGTATATAGGCTATATAAGTATATATATATATATATATATATATATATATATATATATATATACACTGTAAAATATTATATACATATATATAAACAAAAATTCTGTGAGTGAGGGAGACAGAAGGCAGAACTGTATGTAGCGAGTGCCTCCCCCATAGTTGAAAGAGTGATAAAGTCAAAATCAAGGGACGTTCGAGCTAAAAATGCCTGGACACACGGAGTTTGAAGCAATTTAAGTCATAGGAGGAGGGAAAGGCTGATTCTGGGAGACAGTTCCAGAGCTCAGCTGTTGTATAGAAGAAAGACGTAAAAATATAATTGATTGACTGTGAACTTCAGAATTTATAATTGACTTGATTCAAGTGCCAGTCATTCAGATATCCATGTTGGTAAAAGTTGACTTGATTCAGGTGTATACTTTTTTTTGGCGAGCGATAGCGAGCCTTAGAAGAAATCGGCCTTCGGACGAATCGTTTCTATCGAAAATGTAAAAAAATAGCTTGAAGAGTGTTTAGTGGGCCAATTTGTGTTTAGCTTGAAGGAAGTCTGGGAAGGCGTCTTTATTAGGCTCGAGGAAAAAAAATATATAAAGGCAAGAAAAATCCTCAATAATAATTTAACAAAGCATCATGATAATTACCCACAAGGCACCGAACCATATAACTTGTGACATGTGACAGAAGATTGAATGTGGGCTGATGAGATACAAGGAACTGATTGAATTATTTGCTGGTGATCCCTAAAAATAGACTTGATTGTTGTTGAAGGTCAGGATTTTTCGTTTAGTTTCGTCGAGTTTATTATTTCCTTCATGTTTCTTTGTTCTTTCACATTGAGACTTAAGGGAGCTAAGACGGTATTGTACAGCATAATTTACTGGTTCGGATCAGTGGTTTAAGGAGGGGTTTTAGTTTTCTCTCTAAACCTCTATCTAGCTTAAGAAAACACCCCCAAGACCCCCCTTCGATACAAATTTGTACATTTTTCGGTAGAACATTTTCCCGGCCGAAGGCCGATTCCTCTTACAATAATGGCTCACTATCGCTCGCCAGGGAAAAAATGGACATCTAAATGACACGAAAAGTCTTAATGTTGACAATGAAATGGGACGAAAGTGGTAAAATAGCCAAACTCATGGTTGGAACGCCTTAAAATCTCAAAACTAATTGGGCTAAACATGAGTGAGAAGGGGGTCGAGAAAAACCCTCTGCCTCCCCTTAATCCCCCTACAGTGATCTTACATTAAATCCGCACTTAGTCTAGCTTAGGTTAACCTATTCATTCGGTTCTTATGTACATCTCATATCGCTTGAATGATCTAAATCTCATATACCTTGCATTATCAACAGCTCATATCCCTGCATTTCATATCCTTGCATTATCTAACATCTCATATTCTTGCATTATCTAACATCTCATATCCTTGTATTATCTAATATCTTATATCTCTTGCAATACCAATCATCTCATATTTCTTGCATTATCAACATCTCATATCCTTGCAATATCAACATCTCATATCCCTTGCATTATCAACATCGCATATCCCTACATCTCGTATCCCTTGCATTATCAACATCGCATATCCCTACATCTCATAACCTTGCAATATCAACATCGCATATCCCTACATCTCATATCCCTTGCATTATCAACATCGCATATCCCTACATCTCATATCCCTCGCATTATCAACATCGCATATCCCTACATCTCATATCCCTTGCATTATCAACATCGCATATCCCTACATCTCATATCCCTTGCATTATCAACATCGCATATCCCTACATCTCATAACCCTTGCATTATCAACATCGCATATCCCTACATCTCATAACCTTGCATTATCAACATCGCATATCCCTACATCTCATAACCCTTGCATTATCAACATCGCATATCCCTACATCTCATAACCTTGCATTATCAACATCGCATATCCCTACATCTCATAACTTGCATTATCAACATCGCATATCCCTACATCTCATAACCTTGCATTATCAACATCGCATATCCCTACATCTCATAACCTTGCATTATCAACATCGCATATCCCTACATCTCATAACCTTGCATTATCAACATCGCATATCTACACCTCATAACCCTGCATTATCAACATCGCATATCCCTACATCTCATAACCTTGCATTATCAACATCGCATATCCCTACATCTCATAACCCTTGCATTATCAACATCGCATATCCCTACATCTCATATCCCTTGCATTATCAACATCGCATAATCTACATCTCATAACCCTTGCATTATCAACATCGCATATCCCTACATCTCATATCCCTTGGATTATCAACATCGCATGTCCCTACATCTCGTATCCCTTGCAATATCAACATCGCATGTCCCTACATCTCGTATCCCTTGCAATATCAACATCGCATGTCCCTACATCTCGTATCCCTTGCATTATCAACATCGCATATCCCTACATCTCATAACCCTTGCATTATCAACATCGCATATCCCTACATCTCATAACCTTGCATTATCAACATCGCATATCCCATCATAAGCATATCAACATCTTAAGGGGAGACGGACCGTTTTTTTTCTTCTATTAATTCATGTATTCCTTTATTTCTTAAGCTTAGAAAAACACCCCCTAGACCCCCTTTCAAGATGTATTTGTAAATTTTTCGGTAGATAAATGTCCCGGCCGAAGGCTGCTTCCTCTTAAAATTTCAGGCTCGCTATCGCTCGCCAGGAAATAATCGACATCTCAATGGCACGAAAGGTCTTAAAATTGACAACGAAATGGGGCGAAAGGTGTTACAATCGCCAAACTAATGGGCCGAACGTCTTATAATCTCAAAACAATTATGACTTACCACGAGGGATAAAGGGGACCAGAAAAACGACCCTCTCCCCTTAACCTCAAGATTCAGCCTCACCTTAATATATGCAATTTACATCTTCTATTATCACCCTCTCATATCCCTTGTACCATCTACATATAAGCTGCTCCCACGGTATTGAATATCTGATAGTATACATTTCTTGGCCACCCTTTAGTATACCTATATCTGCTCTTAACCCTTTCGTGATCCAAAACGCATTTCTTTTCTGTTTCCGGCTATTATTAGACGATGTTGTTCAAAAAAAAAAAAAAAAAAAAAGAGTAGGAAGGGTATAGGAAAGTCAGAGGGTTAATTTAGTATAGTGTTTACCCTTATCATTCCCACAGATCCTTCTTAAACTGTACATAATCGTCTAATGATAGCCAGAATAAACTGTCAAAGTGCGGCTTAGATCCTCAAGGGGTTAATGTAGGTTTCTATAGCTACTCACATTATCCAGCAGCTCGTATAAACCTGAATGAAATCGTCTAGTGTCAGCCAGAATAACATCATAAAGTGACGCCATTATACTGACGTGAATAATGACAGGGGTTGAACCACTTTAGCTGATCCAGTGCACTATTTCACCCTTCTGTACCGGTGAAGTCTTATATATTGATGTCAGCTACATTTAGACGATTTTATGAAGCTAAGGAAGGATACATGGTAGCTAAAGGATTCATTTAGATAGTCTGTATTCTAATGGCAGACTTCCTTAAGCTGAATTAAATCGTCTAATATTTGAATACAATGAAAAGGACGTCACTGGTACTGAATGGATTTAAGGAAGTAGTGAAAGACCACTTAACGAAACACATAAAAGTGGGGGCATCAAGCGAACTGGTTCACACACACACACACACACACACACACACACACACACACACACACACACACACACATTTATATAGATGCACTGACCATACAGACCATACGATCCAAGGGAGCTGATCAGTGGACGAATAGGAGAGCGCACCAAGAGAGAGAGAGAGAGAGAGAGAGAGAGAGAGAGACGTAAGAGCCAATGCATGTTTGTGTTTCTAATTGTTTGTATATACTGTATGTGTTTGGGTTTGTGTATGTGATTGTATATATTGTATGTGTTTGGGTTTGTGATTGTATATACTGTTTGGGTTTGTGTATGTGATTGTATATACTGTATGTGTTTGGGTTTGTGTATGTGATTGTATATACTGTATGTGTTTGTGTTTGTGTATGTGATTGTATATACTGTATGTGTTTGTGTTTGTGTATGTGATTGTATATACTGTATGTGTTTGTGTTTGTGTATGTGATTGTATATACTGTATGTGTTTGTGTTTGTGTATGTGATTGTATATACTGTATGTGTTTGGGTTTGTGTATGTGATTGTATATATTGTTTGGGTTTGTGATTGTATATACTGTTTGGGTTTGTGTATGTGATTGTATATACTGTATGTGTTTGGGTTTGTGTATGTGATTGTATATACTGTATGTGTTTGTGTTTGTGTATGTGATTGTATATACTGTATGTGTTTGGGTTTGTGTATGTGATTGTATATACTGTATGTGTTTGTGTTTGTGTATGTGATTGTATATATTGCATGTGTTTGGGTTTGTGTATGTGATTGTATATACTGTACGTGTTTGTGTTTGTGTATGTGATTGTATATATTGTATGTGTTTGTGTTTGTGTATGTGATTGTATATACTGTATGTGTTTGGGTTTGTGTATGTGATTGTATATACTGTATGTGTTTGGGTTTGTGTATGTGATTGTATACTGTATGTGTTTGGGTTTGTGTATGTGATTTGTATATACTGTATGTGGTTTGGGTTTTGTGTATGTGATTGTATATTACTGTATGTGTTTGTGTTTTGTATGTGATTGTATATATTGTATGTGTTTGGGTTTGTGTATGTGATTGTATATACTGTATGTGTTTGGGTTTGTGTATGTGATTGTATATATTGTATGTTTGTTTTGGGTTTGTGTATGTGATTGTATATACTGTATGTGTTTGGGTTTGTGCATGTGATTGTATATACTGTATGTGTTTGGGTTTGTATATGTGATTGTATATATTGTATGTGTTTGGGTTTGTGTCGTGATTGTATATACTGTATGTGTTTGGGTTTGTGTATGTGATTGTATATACTGTATGTGTTTTGGGTTTGTGTATGTGATTGTATATACTGTAATGTGTTTGGGTTTGTGTATGTGATTGTATACTGTATGTGTTTGTGTTTTGTGTATGTGATTGTATATACTGTATGTGTTTGGGTTTGTGTATGTGATTGTATATACTGTATGTGTTTGGGTTTGTGTATGTGATTGTATATACTGTATGTGTTTTGGTTTGTGTATTGATTGTATATACTGTATGTGTTTGTGTTTGTGTATGTGATTGTATATACTGTATGTGTTTGGGTTGTGTATGTGATTGTATATATGTATGGTGTTTGGGTTGTGGTTGTATATACTGTTTGGGTTTGTGTATGTGATTGTATATACTGTATGTGTTTGTTGTGTATGTGATTGTTATATATGTATGTGTTTGTGTTTGTGTATGTGATTGTCATATACTGTATGTGTTTGGGTTGTGTATGTGATTGTCTATACTGTATGTGTGTGTGTTTGTGTATGTGATTGTATATTGTATGTGTTTGGTTTGTGATTGTATATACTGTTTGGGTTTGTGTATGTGATTGTATATACTGTATGTGTTTGGGTTTGTGTATGTGATTGTATATACTGTATGTGTTTGGGTTTGTGTATGTGATTGTATATACTGTATGTGTTTGGGTTTGTGTATGTGATTGTATATACTGTATGTGTTTGGGTTTGTGTATGTGATTGTATATACTGTATGTGTTTGGCTTTGTGTATGTGATTGTATATATTGTATGTGTTTGGGTTTGTGATTGTATATACTGTTTGGGTTTGTGTATGTGATTGTATATACTGTATGTGTTTGGGTTTGTGTATGTGATTGTATATACTGTATGTGTTTGTGTTTGTGTATGTGATTGTATATACTGTATGTGTTTGTGTTTGTGTATGTGATTGTATATACTGTATGTGTTTGGGTTTGTGTATGTGATTGTAATGTATATACTGTCTGTGTTTGGGTTTGTGTATGTGATTGTATATACTGTATGTGTTTGGGTTTGTGTATGTGATTCATTGTGATTGTATATACTGTATGTGTTTGGGTTTGTGTATGTGATTGTATATATTGTATGTGTTTGGGTTTGTGATTGTATATACTGTTTGGGTTTGTGTATGTGATTGTATATACTGTATGTGTTTGGGTTTGTGTATGTGATTGTATATACTGTATGTGTTTGGGTTTGTGTATGTGATTGTATATACTGTATGTGTTTGTGTTTGTGTATGTGATTGTATATATTGTATGTGTTTGGGTTTGTGTATGTGATTGTATATACTGTATGTGTTTGGGTTTGTGTATGTGATTGTATATATTGTATGTGTTTGGGTTTGTGTATGTGATTGTATATACTGTATGTGTTTGGGTTTGTACATGTGATTGTATATACTGTATGTGTTTGGGTTTGTGTATGTGATTGTATATATTGTATGTGTTAGGGTTTGTGTAATGTGATTGTATATACTGTATGTGTTTGGGTTTGTGTATGTGATTGTATATACTGTATGTGTTTGGGTTTGTGTATGTGATTGTATATACTGTATGTGTTTGGGTTTGTGTATGTGATTGTATATACGGTATGTGTTTGTGTTTTGTGTATGTGATTGTATATACTGTATGTGTTTGGGTTGTGTATGTATGGTATATACTGTATGTGTTTGGGTGTTGTGTATGTGATGTGATTGTATATATTGTATGTGTTTGGGTTTGTGATTGTATATACTGTTTGGGTTTGTGTATGTGATTGTATATACTGTATGTGTTTGGGTTTGTGTATGTGTGTGATTGTATATACTGTATGTGTTTTGGGTTGTGTATGTGATTGTATGTGGTTGTATATACTGTATGTGTTTGGGTTTGTGTATGTGATTGTATATACTGTATGTGTTTGGGTTTGTGTATGTGCTTGTGTATATACTGTATGTGTTTGGGTTTGTGTATGTGATTGTATATACTGTATGTGTGTTTGGGTTTGTGTATGTGATTGTATATACTGTGGTGTTTGGGTTTGTGTATGTGATTGTATATCCTGTATGTGTTTGGGTTTGTGTATGTGATTGTATATACTGTATGTGTTTGGGTTTGTGTATGTGATTGTATCTCCTGTATGTGTTTGGGTTTGTGTATGTGATTGTATATATTGTATGTGTTTGTGTTTGTGTATGTGATTGTATATACTGTATGTGTTTGTGTTTGTGTATGTGATTGTATATACTGTATGTGTTTGGGTTTGTGTATGTGATTGTATATACTGTATGTGTTTGGGTTTGTGTATGTGATTGTATATACTGTATGTGTTTGGGTTTGTGTATGTGATTGTATATACTGTATGTGTTTGGGTTTGTGTATGTGATTGTATATATTGTATGTGTTTGGGTTTGTGTATGTGATTGTATATACTGTATATGTTTTGGGTTTGTGTATGTGATTCATTGTGGTTGTGTTAACGTGTATGACTAGCTGTTTGTGTGTTGAAAATTGTGTATATGGTGTGTGTGTGTGTGCGTGTGCGTGTGTATCTGTGTGTGTGTGTGTGTCTGTGTGTGTGTATGCATGTGTGTATCTGTATGTGTGTGTGTGTCTGTATGTGTCTGTATGTGTGTGTGTGTGTGTGTGTGTGTGTGTGTGTGTGTGTGTGTGTGTGTGTGTGTGTGTGTGTGTGTCTACGTAACTCTCTCTCCACAGTCCTCTCTCCTGCCCTGCCGCAATATTAGCTTTTTCAAACGAGCCCTTAATGACGTAATTGGGTTGTTAGCGGAGTTTAAGCGGTGATAAATTGGACGATTGTTCGCGCTGGATGCTGTAATAATCGTAAAAAAGGTTTGAAATAGAAGCCTACAGCCTTTTTCCCAAGTGTTGTCTTTTTCAGTGTGGAGAGTTGAGTTTCGGTTAGTGTTGAGAAGTGTAGAGTAGCTCGTAAATGTTAGTGGACCTCTCATGCTAATCATTATGCAATTATATCAGCAGTCTTGGACATATATTTTCCCCAACCATTTAATATTTTGTATCTATTAAACTTGATGGAAGTCTAGGGAATAATTAGCACAATAGTATATTCATAAATGTATAAGCTAATACATAAACCTTACTTCCTTAATATAAAGCAACACCTATTCGTACATCAATCCTAGTGGTTGTATTGGCATAAAGGAAACATAGGAGATCAATAGAATGTTACGACAGATTGAAGCTTACTGGAAAATAACGCTAGGATGTGGAAAGAGGGAAGTCTTGGTGGTCTCTTGTATTTTACTTTCCTCGATAGACCTCCATCAAGCTTAAAATAAACAACCCATAGACCCACTTTTAAGATAAATTAGTACATTTTTCGATAGAAAAATTACCCGGCCAAAGGCCGGTTCCTTCTAAAATTACAGGCTCGCTTTCGCTCGCCAGGAAAAAATCGATACCTAAATGACACGAAAGGTCTTGATATTGACAAAAAAAATGGGGCGAAAAGTCTCATAATCGCCAAACTAAAGGAACGAACGTCTTATAATCTCAAAACTAATATGCTAAACATGAGGGAAAATGGGGTCCAGCAAAAGTGAGTACTTTCTAGCGGTGGCCTGTTTTAGGTAGTTGTTGTGATGGAGAGGCTGAAGATTCCCTCGTGTGGAAATTATGTTTATTGACGTCGCGGTTTTATTGTTCGGATTTATGAATAAGATAATGAAGGTCCATTTATATGCTAATTTGTCATAGTTCCCTGCTTATTTAGAGATAATTTATAATAATATGAATAATAATTATGAGTAAGTAAATGAAGGTCCATATGTATAGTAATCTTACTAGTTCCCTACTTATGTATAGATAATTTATAATGATATGAATAATACCTGTACTGTAATTATGAATAAGATAATGAAGGTTAATTTATATAGTATTATTGATGGTTTCCTCCATATTTTATGATGATGATAATAATATGAATAATAATGATTTGTTTTATTTGTCAAACTAAAACAGATCGCAGTCTTCATCTTTTATAATTTTACACAAAATAAAGATCACATAACATTAATTGAAGCATTTATGGATACAGATTAAAGTATTAACATTATATAAGCGACTCGTGAATTGCCTTGTTCGAGATCTCTATGCCGTACAGTACCGGTGTCGTGCTTTTCATTATATTCTGGCTACTGTTAGACGATTTTAGACGATTTAGGAAAGACATCTACGCATTAACAGACTACAGACTATCTCAATCATTCCTTTTAGCTACCATAATCCTTCCTAAACTTCATAAAATCGTCTAAAATTAGATGAAATTCAATAAACAGACGTCACCGGTATTTCAAGGGTTACAGTCTTTCAATGGTTTTCTTCCATAATAACAGTATAATAAACTGGAAAACAGCCAAATAATTAAGCAAGCCATTAAAGGTAGATGGGTCGATTTTCTGGTCCCCCTTCTTCCTCGTGTTTAGCCGTATTAGTTTTCAGATTTTAAGACGTTTGGCCTATTAGTTTGTCGATTTTAAGACCTTTCGTCCCATTTCTTAGTCAATATTAAGACTTCGGATCATGTAGGTGGTGATTTTTTTCCTGGCGAGCGATAGCGATTGTATTTTAAGAGGAACTGGCCTTTGGCCAGGACATTTTTCGATAGAAAAATGTAAAAATTTATCTCGGAGGGTCCTGGGCGGGTGTTTTTATA
>CM064527.1:39143375-39254405 GCA_032716605.1 Paralithodes platypus | reverse complement strand
GCATGCTTGTGGTCCTACATGTCCTTTGCAATCTGTCCCCCATATAACCCCCTATACTACTTTCTCTCTATCTGAACTTCTCCTTTTCATACTTCTCTCTTTATTCAATTACTTATCCATTCTAGTTCGGCATACGACTTCCATAGTCGGCCAGTCGTATTACCAGCACCAGCTCTCCATATATGTTTGCACTAGTTTTAGGGATTATTAGAGGTCATAGCCATATGGCAGCCTAGTGTTGGGGTGCTTCTAATTAGGTGAGCTGTTCTTTCCCATTATTTAATGCTAGACAGTGGAAGGTATCTTTGGTGGTTGTCTGAGTTATGTATGTGGCAAGTCAGAACCTGTACAACATCGACGAAGCTAGCTAGCCTGTAACCCTTGTGCATATTTTCCTTTGCGAGTGTAGCAGTATACAGGTAAAGGGCTTTTGCCTACTCTTACCTGTATGATTGCTACCTCATTTTGTTGACCTTTGTGGAGCGCAGGGCAAGACCAGATACTATATATCTGGACTTACCAAGAGCGCGTCCAAGTCACTTAACGTAACATAAGGGAAATCTGTTCAAGGGGAGACAGTAGGCTACGAGCATGCTTGCGCTCTGCCTAGTTTCCTGATACCTTTTATGCCACTGCTAGACTTTATTAGTGAGAAAGACAGCATTGTGTTTATTAACTTTCATTGTGTATGCTCTAGGAATTATTCACGCCTTATTTTAGCCTAGATTGATGCATAGTGCACAACCCAGTTTGGCTGTTACGTTGGCTAATGAAGTACTGTTTCTGAGTGGTTATTATTAGTGCTGTCCCAGAGTTGTTGCACTCCCTTGTTATATATATGTATCCTACTTATTGGTGTATTTAATATTCACGCTTTGGTGTCCTGCCCCTGCATTATTTCTGTTCTATATTAACGAGCATCTTAGAGCATCAGACCTTTTCAGAAGATTCCTTGTCTGATTACTGTAGGACTAGACTTCCAGTGTTTTCATAGAGCATTGAAGAGTTTAGTGTTGAGTACAGACTCACACTAGAGTAAACGTATGCAATTATTCCTTTATTAATTCTTATATAGTTTATTCAAGCATTGTTATTACTTAAGAGCATTTTCGTAACGTAAGTACTCCTGTTGTGAGTTGGCTTTGCCGTCACCGGAAAGCCTTTGTAGAAGTGCACTAAAACCTAGTTAATTGATACCCCGTTATCCAGTAGATTAACTGTGAAGGGTTTTAAGTGTTTTTGTTCACCGGCGTACTAGTTCGAGGGTTTTGGAATTAGCGTACCGTTGTTGCAGATATAGCCTATCATCTAGTCCATTATTAAGTGCCCTTGTTTATTTTGTAGTGCCGGTCGTAACACCTTATTACAGAATGGACATAGATTCATTGGATAGAGTACAGCATAGAATGACAAAAATTATCCATAATATTAGAAATCTTCCGTATGAAGAAAGGTTGAAGAAATTAGGTTTACATTCGTTAGAGAGACGCAGAGTTAGAGGCGATATGATAGAGGTGTTCAAGGGGGTTATTGGGATTAACAAACGGGACATGACAAATGTACTATAGCTCAGTGATAGCGAAAGAACTCGTACCAATGGTTTCAAATTAGATAAATTTCATTTCAGAAAAGATATAGGCAAATATTGGTTTGGTAACAGAGTTGTAGATGGGTGGAATGGACTACCAAGTGCTATATAATAGTGGGATCTAAAACGGTAGGGAGCTTTAATTAAGATAAAATTGGATAAGCATATGGACGAGAAGGGTTGGGTGTGAAGGGGGATCAGCCGGGTTGGGCCAATCAGCGCTCTGCAGACCCCCATAATCCTGCGTTAATCTCTAACCGTTTTGGTAAGATGATCCTCAGGGTATTAGAGTGGTGAGCCTATAATTGGGCTTTGTAATTGAATTGGGGTTGTGTGGGACAGGGATCTGCCTTGCTTAGGCCAATCGGCTTTCTGCAGACTCCCATTTTCTTATGTTCTTATGTTATGTTCTTATTACTTACCATTATACCTACTGACCCATACCATCCCGCGTTGACCATGACACTACCATCAACACTAATATTTCCATCACCACCACTACCACCCCCACCACCACCATAAGTCTATATTACCACCACTACTACTACGACCACCACCGCCACCACTACGACCACCACCACAAGACTATACTACCACCTTCCCTGACTAAACCCCCACCACCACCACCACCACCACTACTACTACCACCACCACCACCACCACTACTTCTACTACCACTACCACCACCATCACGGTACTACTGACTTTACTGCTACCATTACTTACCATTAAACCTACCGACCCTTACCATCCGACGTGAACCAGGACACAGCTATCACCACCACCACCTCTACAACTGTTGGTTATTCTCTCTATCCACTACCCCCACCACCATCCTCACCCTACCACCACATCTAATATCACCACCACCACTCTTATCACCACTACCCCTCTCACCAATCTTATCACCAACACCACCCCCACTCTCACCACCATTACTCCCACTCTCACCACTACCACTACCACCACCACCCCCACCACCACCATCATCATCACCATAACACACCACCACCACCATACACACCACCATAACCCCAAACACTCTCTACAGGCGATATGTTTACGGCTCATTCTCCTCACACTTCATGCCCACCTCTATCTCTTACACGGGGTTACAGAGAAACACAGGCCACACAGACTTGGCGGCCTCAGCTACGTGATCTGCCCTTTACTTATAATGAACACAGTAAATTCAAACTGTCATTAATTAAAGAGAGAATGGAAAAAATAACATAAAGGTGTCTCCTAAAGCCTACTTCACACATTCAAGGGTGCGAGCGCGAAGCGTGGCGAATAGACTTTCGGGGACAATCGCAATCACATTCTCAAACACTCTGAAACTTGCAGAAACTCTTGGAAACTCTCAGTACACTCTCAAAGGTTCGCAAACAATCGGGTCGTGGAGCCATTCTTTCATCCATGAATTAAAATATGAGCCTGAATGCATCAAGTCTCACTTCATTCGTAACTACTCTCAAGGATTCTCAATGATTCGTAACTCTTTGTAACTATTCATACACAGTCGTATCACACTCTTTGTCACTCTTAAACATTTGACAGCAGTCTCGAACATTCTCAACTGCCAAAAATCATTGCGAATGTGTTGAGAATGTGCAAGAGTGTGTGAGAGTAAGAACGAGTTCATACGAATCATTCGTTGACAGTCGGGCTCATATTCCCATGTAAACACATTGTAGCTGGGAATGTGTGTGAACCATCAAGAATATGTTGGAAATAGTTGAGTGTGGTGAGAATAGGTAAGAGTGTGTTGAGAATAGTTGAGAGTGTGAACGAAAAAAAAACGTTGATTCAAATTCGAAACTGCGAAAAGTTACGAATGTGAACGACTGTGGACAAATGTGAGAGAGTAGTAATGAATATACTAAGAATTAAGTGAGTCACTGGGAGTGAGTGAGAGTGGGCATACTCTTCAACATTCATCACTACTTGTAACTACTCATAACTACTCTTATCTACTCTTAGTGCTTTCTATAACATTCGTAGGTATTCGTTACTATTCCTACAATCAAAATTACCATTAGAATTCAAATGTTTACACATTCTCGGTACATTCGCAGCACACTACAAATGTACTGAGTGTATGTCTGACTGCATTCGGGCACTATTCGTAACAATTTATATCTATTCTCGAAAATTCGCAAAAAATTTACTTTTGCTGTCATTTTACCAAGACTTCGCGCGAATGCACAATCGCAGACAATCGCGCTCGCACTGTTATATGTGTTAAATCACCTTGGTGTTCTGTTAAGGGGGAAGAGTTTAATTATAGGTCCATATACTCGTACTTATCATTGGACATGTTTTTAGTTTCCTAGCCCACTACATTTTATAGTTTCCTCCCTAGACGTCCATCAAGCGTAAAAAAACAATCCCGTAACCTCATTCAACTTTCTTTCCTATTCCATGGTCATATCCCACGTACTCGCCCCAAGCCATTACTCGAATCACTCACTGACCCTCCCTAACTGAATCCCCAATCCCTAACCACTCATTCCCTACTGTACTGTATGATCACCCCCTTGCACCCAAATCCACCCCTCCCCCTCAAAATACCCCTCCCTTTCTTACTTCACACTCCTCCCTCACCCCAATCTACCTCTCCCCCTCCTTACTCCCCACTCTCCACACTTCCTCACACCCCCTCACCCCACCTTCCCCACTCTCTCGTATAACCACCGAAGTCCTCAAAATCTGCCCTCCCTTCTTACTCCACACTCTTCCCTCACCCCAATCTACGTCTCCCCCTCCTTACTCCACACGTCCCAACTCTCCCCACCGCATACCCCTCCATCTCTCCCTGCCTTACTCCCCACACTTCCCCCACTCTTTAGTATAACCACCGCATCTCTCAAAATCTACCCCTCCCCTTCCCCTCAAAATCCACCACTCCCCTTCTTACTCTACACTCCTCCCTCACCTCCTATCTTCCTCTGTCCCTCCTTATTCCCACACTTCTCCCGCCCCCCTCCATACTTCCCACTCTTTAGTATTACCACCGCAGCTCTCAAAATCCACCCCTCCCTTCTTACTCCACCCTCTCCTCCTTACTTCCCACTCCTCCCTCACCCCACAATCCTCCTTCCCCTCCATACTCCCCCCACCATCCCCACTCTCTCATATAAACCCCCACAGCCCTCAAAATGCTTGCCAAATCACCGGGTCCTACTGTCTGGTTTACATAATGTCCTGTCCGGGAAGACTGTTAAAAGGACGTAACCTGTGCCTGTTATATATGCTTCTCATTGCTACCTCTCTTAGCCAAGGAGGTTTCATTTCGGTTTCGTTCCATTAGTTTTCTTCTGTATGTGAATGTAGGAGACGAAAGGAAAATCGACCTGTAACAAGTGTTAGTGGTGTGTGGTAGATATGTGGTATATAGTGGTGTGTGTGGTGTAGCGTAGTGGTGAGAGTGTGTGGTAGTGTTGTGGTATATAGTGGTGTGAGTGTGTGTTTTAGTGGAGTGTGTGTGTGTGTATGATGTGGTGTGTGGTAGATTACAGTATATAGTGATGAGTGTGGTAATGTGTAGTAGTGAGGGTGTGTATAATGTGGTGTTTGGTAGATTACAGTATATAGTGATGAGTGTGGTAATGTGTAGTAGTGAGGGTGTGTATAATGTGGTGTGTGGTAGATTACAGTATATAGTGATGAGTGTGGTAATGTGTAGTAGTGAGGGTGTGTATGATGTGGTGTGTGGTAGATTACAGTATATAGTGATGAGTGTGGTAATGTGTAGTAGTGAGGGTGTGTATGATGTGGTGTGTGGTAGATTACAGTATATAGTGATGAGTGTGGTAATGTGTAGTAGTGAGGTGTGTATGATGTGGTGTGTGGTAGATTACAGTATATAGTGATGAGTGTGTGTGTAGTAGTGAGGGTGTGTATGATGTGGTGTGTGGTATACATTATAGTGATGAGTGTAATGTGTAGTAGTGGGTGTGTATATGTGGTGTGTGTGATGTGGTAGATTACATATTGATGAGTGTGGTAATGTGTATAGTGAGGGTGTGTATATGTGGTGTGTGTAGATTACGTATATAGTGATGATGTGGTAGTGTGTATGAGGGTGTATAATGTGGTGTTGGTATGATTGTATGGTGTGGTGGTGGTAGTGTTATGTGGTGTATCGTGCTGATGTGTGTGTCTGATGTGGAGTGTAATAGACTTGTGGTGTATCGCGACGCGCGCTGGTGTGTGGAGAAGTGCATCTCTGTTGATGTGGCGTGGTGTTTTACGAGATTGGTTAGGCCGTATGCTGTGTAATGGGTCTGAGCTTTGGTAAGGTTTATGCGTTTGATAACCCATTCATCCTGGTGATGTTTGTATGCCTCGCAAGAACGAAACGATAAAGCTGCGAAATTGCAACACAAGGAGAGCAATTGAGAGGATGATTAACATTTTTCCGGCAATATCTCTGGGATCTTTGGTATTGGTATTCGATAAAGGGATATAAAATAGTAGTCATAAACTTAACCTTTAACTGTCTTGATGGTGTAAGGGTTAGAGCGTTGAAGATCTGCATGTGGTAACCCAGGTTCGAATCCCGGGAGGATCACATGCTTTCATTGATTTCATTGGGAGGTGTTTGGTGTTGAGAGTGAAGTAAATATATTAGATTATTAGTATCAGTAACAAGACTGACGATAGAGTAATTTTGGTGACTGTTTACTCATACAGATATAACTCCTAAGCTGTTCTAGTCGGTAAAAGTTGAGGGAAATAGCGTGCGTGTGATACCAGAGTAAGGCGGGGTAAAGGAAAGAGGATTGTTATACACATTATGGGGAATGAGCCGTTTTTCTGGTCCCCCTTCCTCCTCATGCTTAGCCCCATTAGTTTTCAGATTATAAGACGTTCGGCCCATTAGCTAGGCGATTTTAAGACCATTCGCCTTATTTCTTTGTCAATATTAAGACTTTTCGTGTCATTTAGGTGTACATTTTTTCCCTGGCGAGCTATAGCGAGCCTGTAATTTAAGATAAATCGTCCTTCGGCTGGGACATTTTTCTGTCGAATAATGTGCAAAGGTATCGTGAAAGATGGTCTTGGGCGGGTGTTTTTTGTTTAAGTTTGATGGAGGTCTAGGGAGGAAGCTAATAAAATAATAAGAATATAAATAAATAGGCAAATAAATACTCCCATATCCCCTTAACCCTCTCAGTATTATGACGCATTATGACAGATTATTCTGGCTATTACTAGACGATTTTATCAAATGAAGAGAGGGATCTGCGTGAGCCGAAAGGATAAATTGAGATCGACTTTATTCCTTTGGTTATTAGAGGTTCTTCCTAAGCTGTATAAAATCACCTAGTCATAGCCAGAATAAACTGTAAAATCGCATCATAATCCCCAAAAGGGTTAAACTCACAAGCTGCCAGACCAAAGCATTGTCGGTAAAAGTTGCGCTCGTGTGATACCAGAATAAGGCAGAATTAAGGGAGGTGACCTGTTATTTTTATCTTTCTTGGTTGTATCCATTCTGTCACATTCAGCATACTGTTTTGAGGCATTTATCCCCATTCATGTGTCATTTTATGGAGAAATCCGGCTTCGCCGGAGATTTTTTGTTATCGAAATATGTACAAATTTAGCAAGCGGTCTAAATCATTATCTAAATTATGGTGGCTCTCTATTGCTCGCCAGGTATAAATCGACACCTGGATAAGGATAAACGTCTTAAAACAGTGGGCTGAATGTGGCCGAATGGATACAACCTAGAGAGATAAATAAAAAAGAAGGTACTCCCCTTAAAGAAAACGAGGTAATATATCAAAGACACGCATGATCCCGCCCGAGCGTTGTCAGCCAAACATGTCTAAGGGATCCCCTTTCTTCCTCATGATTAGCCCCATTAGTTTTGAGAATGTAAGACGTTTGCCCCATTAGTTCGTCGATTTTAAGACCTTTCGCCTCATTTCTTTGTTAATTTTAAGACCTTTCATGCCCTTTAGTGTCGATTGTTTCCTGGCGAGCGATAGCGAGCCTGTAATTGTGAGTGAACCGGCCTTCGGCCGTGACATTTTTCTACCACAAAATGTACAAATTAATCTCGAAGGGGAATCCAATGGATGTTTTTTTTTATTTTTTAAAGCTTGAGGTGGGTCTACGGAGGAAACTAAAAAATAAATGAATATATATATACATGGAGGGACAGACAGACTAATGAAGAAGTAAGAAGGAGGTGTGGTGTGGAGGTAGATGTGCTGGAAAGTGTGAAAAGGAACAACTTGAGATGGTTCGGCAATATGGAACGTATGGAAAGCGAGAGAATGACTAAGAGGGTGTACGGGAGCGAGGTGGAGGGACAGAGAGGGAGAGGTAGACCGAAGGAGAGGTGGAAGGATGGAGTGAGGAAGTATATGAACGAAGGCGGTGCTGGTTGGGGGGAGGGGCGTCGACTGACTGGGGACAGAGGTGCATGGAGGCAGTTCGTTCATGGCCACCCCTTCGGGGATCACGGCGTCGGGCAATAGATAGATAGATAGATAAATAAATAGACCACCAAAATAACCATTGTCCCCTTAAATGTGTATACTACGATCCCAAACAAAGTTCTCCACGCCGAACAGGAAAGAGGGTACAAAGAATCCACGGAGTTAGTTGATTCAGTACGGATCTCTCTCTCTCTCTCTCTCTCTCTCTCTCTCTCTCTCTCTCTCTCTCTCTCTCTCTCTCTCTCTCTCTCTCTCTCTCTCTCTCTCTCTCTCTCTCTCTCTCTCTCTCTCATTCTTGAACCTTGGATGTGTTCATTTTCTCGCGCTGCTTTTCTTTAATCAGGACGATCATGGTAACTTATCCAAACCAAACCCAGCCAAAGGCACTGAGCATCAAGTTGATATCGTTTAGGTTATAATATTCTAGATTGGGACTGGTTAACTTAGGATAAGTTACACTGGCCATCCTAGTGATAAACAAGTAGCCATTCAGTAAGGTTTGATCAGGCTAAGTTAAGGAGAGGTTTTTAGTTTGTTCCCTACACCTCCATCAAGCTTAACAAAATTACCCCCAAGATTACCTTCAAGATAAATGTGTACATTTTTCGGTAGACAAATGTCGCGACCGAAGGTCGGTTCTTCTTAAACTATAGACTCGCTATCGCTCGCCAGGAAAAAATCGACACCTAGATGGCATGAAAGGTCCTAATTTGTTTCATAAATGGGGCGAAAGTTTTTAAAATCGCCGAACTAATGTGGCGAACGTCTTAAAATTTCAAAAGCAATGGCGCTAAACATGAGGGAGAAAGGGGTCCAGAAAAAAAAATCCTCAAGTGGAAATTTCCCCTTAAGATAAGCTAGAGTAACCTACAATAGCCATCCTAGCTGAAGAAAAGTAGCTCGATTGTAAACGCTTTCAGACTTCGGAAATATGCCTTGCGAAAGCTGATTTGCCAGGAAAAAAATAAGAACATAAGAAAACAGGTCTGCAAAAGCCCGATTAGCCCACACAAAGGCAGATCCGTTTCACACCCATCCCATCACGTCCATATACACTCGGATGCCATAGTCTCTAGCCCACTCATATACATGTGTGGACTTCACCTATTTCTAAGTATGGAAGTATATCTCTGGAAACGAATTGATGTATATAACTTTCTATATATCAACTACAAAACTATAAACACTATTTACTGAGAAGCAAATTATATCCAAAAATCAATCCAGATACTTATTATTGCATACAGAAAAGCATAGGGGGTTCACGAATATTTTCATGACTGGGCTAGAGACTATGGTATCCGAGTGTACCTATCTAATTTTATGTCGAAACTCTACCGTTCAAGATCCTACTAAAGCAATGGGACTTTATTTCCCGTACAAATCAACCAGGAACAAAATATCCACCAGTAGATCTCAACCAGCAGACTAACCCTTCCAATTCAACGAGAGAGAGAGAGAGAGAGAGAGAGAGAGAGAGAGAGAGAGAGAGAGAGAGAGAGAGAGAGAGAGAGAGTCAGATTGATAAAAATATACTCAGAAAAGTTAACAGAAGGAGTATATACACCATATGAGGAGGAGCATATTATTGACATTGAGCTGATGACGCTCTATGCAAAACGTGTAAATGAAGTTTACTAGGGGAAAAAAAAACTACACAAATTACCGATGGGCGACACGCTAATCGGTGCCACTTACAGGTGGCGATTTTTATAACAGATAACAGATAACAGAAGTGTTCCTCCTCTTATGGTGTACATATTCAAGCATATCAGTGCCAATATACAGCGATAATCTAACCTAACCGAACAGTATTGGATGATTTGGCATTGGTTGCAATCATTCAAAACCCTAACCTTGCTCTTTTGCATTGTAATCGGAAACTAGAGCGAAAGTTGATATGTTTGCTAGTTTAGTTCTTGTGGAATATTTTCAAGCTGCCAGACACAAATTGCTCGTAAAAATTGAAGGGAAAATCGCTTGTTTGACACTGCATTTACTAGTTGAGTTGACCCCGGTTGAGAACAACTCGTTGAAAATGTTTACAAGTGACCCCGGTTGAGAACAACTGGTTGAAAATGTTTACAAGTGACCCCAGTTGAGAACGACTGGTTGAGAAGGTTTACAAGTGACCCCAGTTGAGAACGACTGGTTGAGAAGGTTTACAAGTTACCCCAGTTGAGAATGACTGGTTGAGAAGGTTTACAAGTTACCACAATTGAGAACGACTGGTTGAGAAGGTTTACAAGTGACCCCAGTTGAGAACGACTGGTTGAGAAGGTTTACAAGTGATCCCACTTGAGAACGACTGGTTGAGAAGGTTTACAAGTTACCCCAGTTGAGAATGACTGGTTGAGAAGGTTTACAAGTGACCCCAGTTGAGAACGACTGGTTGAGAAGGTTTACAAGTGACCCCAGTTGAGAACGACTGGTTGAGAAGGTTTACAAGTGACCCCAGTTGAGAATGACTTGTTGAGAAGGTTTAAAAGTGACCCCCGTTGAGAACGACAGGTTGAGAAAGTTTTCAAGTTACCCTAGTTGAGAATGACTGATTGAGAAGGTTTACAAGTGACCCCAGTTGAGAATGACTTGTTGAGAAGGTTTAAAAGTGACCCCAGTTGAGAACGACTGGTTGAGAAGGTTTACAAGTGACCCCAGTTGAGAACGACTGGTTGAGAAGGTTTACAAGTGACCCCAGTTGAGAACGACTGGTTGAGAAGGTTTACAAGTGACCCCAGTTGAGAATGACTTGTTGAGAAGGTTTAAAAGTGACCCCAGTTGAGAACGACTGGTTGAGAAGGTTTACAAGTGACCCCAGTTGAGAACGACTGGTTGAGAAGGTTTACAAGTGACCCCAGTTGAGAACGACTGGTTGAGAAGGTTTAAAAGGGACCCCAGTTGAGAACGACTGGTTGAGGTTTACAAGTGACCCCAGTTGAGAACGACTGGTTGAGAAGGCTAATTGGTTGAATCGTCCGGATACCGTGGTAAGAATATTGACTAGTGAGTTGTCTCTGTAGATCCGACTGAGGCCCTTTTGTTGACGTCTGTTTGTTACCTTTATGTCTTTGTTTCTGGTCTGTGTAAGTCTGGGAGTGGCTCTTTTATATTGTCTGGAGCTCGAAACACCCCCTGTTTCTTCTGCTTTGTACTCTCTGTCTGTGTGCATCTCTCTCTGTCTGTCTGAATCAATCTCTCTCTCTCTCTCTCTGTCAGAATCTCTCTCAGTGTCTCTCTGAACCTCTTTCTCTGTCTGTCTGAACTGCTCTCGCCGTCTGTCTGAACCTCTCTTTCTCTGCCTGAACTTTTCTCACTCTTTCTCTCTGTCTGAACCTCTCTGTCTCTGCCTCAATTTATCTCACTCTCACTCTCACTCACTGTCACTCTCTCTCTCTCCATCTCTCTCTCTCTTCCAATTTCCCTTACTCACAGGTTACCTATCTCTACTAGAATTAAATCCTAACCACTTCGCAGGGATCATAAGGTCTGTGTGGTCAGTGTATCTGTGTACATCTATATATATCTTTCTCTCTCTCACCCCTTCATTCTTCCTCTTCACAAGCTCATCATCGCTTCGTTCTATCGTCTATTTCACTCTTCATGTCCTGCATTGTTTCCCCTCCCTCCCTCCCACATTCCCCTTTTCTTTTCTACCCATTGCACGCGTATCTATTCTCTCTCTCTCTCTCTCTCTCTCTTTTTGACAGCTCATTCTGGGTACCATTAGACGATTTTATACAGCTAAGGAAGAATCTGTGGGTATTAAGACGGTAAAAAGCTATCCCACTTAACTCTCTGACTTCCATATACCTTTCCCACGTATCTTGAAAGGGTTAATATGTATCAAGCAATTTTGTGATTTGCGTGCGCGCAATACGGTCAGCCCACAATCCAGTTTTCTATGGGAAGTTGCAATTGAAAGAGAACTGAATATTGATAGATCAACTAAACGAAAACAAAATTGACTCCAAACTAGTATGTCGAAGTGAATGAATTAGTGAATGAACCCTGTGCAAAGTGTTATGTGTATTATTACTTATGCAAATCCTGATCATATGAAACATTTACATTACAAAATAAAGATGGTATTAATATAACATTGGATTATATAATTATACACTAAATCAATAAATGATTTACAGTGGTTGTATATCTTAGCGGAACTGGAGAGAGAAGCTCACACAATTCACGCACAACATAAGTATGTGAGTGGTGTGTTGCCTTCCCCACACCAAAAGAATGATATGGGAATGAACATTATTTAACCCTTTGAGTACCAACGATGTGAGTTTTTGTTTCATTCTAGCTGTATTTATAAAATATTATACAGCTTAAGACAGATCTGTGGTAGTTAAATGGGTTGGGTGAGAGTTTGAGGCCATATTATTGCTAGAGGTCCTTCCTAAGCTGACTAAAATCGTCTAATCATTGTCAGAATATAATTAAAAGAATGCCACTGGTACTGAACGGGTTAAAGATAATACATTGATTACCCATACGTTTCAACGTAATCTAACTAAAACAAAACTATTATAGCTTAGCTATGGACAGGTTAGGCTAGTCTCTTTAATGTTTTCCATAGTATTTGTGGATGAGTACACTCGGTTACCATAGTCTCTATCCCACTCATAAATACGCGTGGACTTCACCTATTTCTATTTATGGAGGTATATCTCAGGAAACGAATTTAAGAATATATATTTCCATTCATCAACTACAATGCTATAAATATACTATTTATTGAAAAGCAGATTCTATCCAAAAGTATATCCAGGTATAGTCTATTCGCTGTAAGTAGGCGAGAAATAATTACCTCTATCCTCTGTAACTCAAAAAGGGCTAGAGCAAATTGGCTGTATATGTCCATATCTATTCCTTGACTGACTCTTCCCAAATAATAGAAATATTAGCTCGATTACTCTAGTCGATTTTGAGTTTCAGAGGTTAGAGGTCATGATTTCTCGCCTACTTACAGCGAATAGACTATAGTTATATTTGCATGAATAAATACATACGGGGTCCAGGAATTCATATGAGTGGGCTGGAGACTATGACATCCGAGTGTACCTTCCAGAGAATATATCGGGACGCACCCATTTGAATCAGTATCGAACACAACAGAGACAATGTTCATTATAGCCCAGATGCTTCAGAACTTGACTTTAAGTGGAAGTATTTGTCTGTTTGTCTAATCCCCTTCTCCTTCATGTTTAGCGCCGCTAGTTTTAACATTTTTAGACTTGCTTATTTCCTTGTAAATACTAGGACATTATGTGCCATTGAGAGGTCAATTTTTTCCTGGCGAGCGATAACGAGCCTTTAATTTTGGAGAAACCGGCCTTCGGCCAGGACATTTTACAAATTTATATCGAAGGGGGGTATTTAGGGTGTTGTTATTTATGTTAAAATAATGATGTATATACTGGTAATATTAAATAAATAATGATGTATATACTGGTAATATTAAATAAATAATGATGTATATACTGGTAACATTAAATAAATAATGATGTATATACTGGTAATATTAAATAAATAATGATGTATATACTGGTAATATTAAATAAATAATGATTATATACTGGCAAACATTAAATAAATAATGATGTATATACTGGTAATATTAAATAAATAATGATGTATATACTGGCAACATTAAATCAATAATGATGTATATACTGGTAATATTAAATAAATAATGATGTATATACTGGCAACATTAAATCAATAATGATGTATATACTGGTAATATTAAATAAATAATTATGTATATACTGGTAACATTAAATAAATAATGATGTATATACTGGTCATAAATAAATAATGATGTATATACTGGCAACATTAAATAAATAATGATGTATATACTGGTAATATTAAATAAATAATGATGTATATACTGGTAACATTAAATAAATAATGATGTATATACTGGTAATATTAAATAAATAATGATGTATATACTGGTAACATTAAATAAATAATGATGTATATACTGGTAATATTAAATAATAAATTAATAATATAACGTCCCCTTCATGGTTCACATTATTATTGGAATTGTTCTAACCTTGTTTATGCTGAGAACTGTACCTCCAATATTGGCGGAAACTGAAATATATACGAAATATATTAAATCTCTCCTGCACTGAAATTATCGCACGAACTATATAATATTACATAACACAATATGCTTCAATAAACATTACTTTGAGAGCAATTTCCATTCACGATTTTCTTCTTCAAAAAGTGTCGGGAAATGTACTTGAATACATTATGCAAATGGCAAAGTGCATTTGTTTGTTGCTATTCACCATGTTGTGTATATTTAAGGGGAAATTGTTTATTTCTTAATTTATGTATTACCTATTTATTTTTGTATTTTCCTCCCTAGACTTTCACCAAGCCTAATAAAACAAAGTATAATATTAAAAGTAATAAATACCCTTAGATCCCCCTGCGAGATCAATTTGTGCATTTTTCGGTATCAAAATGCCCCATGCTAAAAAAAAATTTGCCTACATGCAGGCTCATTATCGGTCGCCTGGAAAAAATCGACACCTAAATGGCAGAAAATGTCTTAAAAACGGCAAGCTAAAAAGGCTAATGTCTTAACATTTCAAAATAATGAGGCTAAGCATAAGGGAAAAGGGTCCAGAACAAAATACATTAAGCATCATATGCTCACATACCTTGGCAACAGTGTTATTTATATACACAATATTGTCGGTCTAATAGAATTGTTTGTTCACAAAGAGCATTCGAGTGACAAGGGTCGAATGTTTTATTAATGCAAACATGAATAATATACCTGTATATCTTCGTTATGTAGGATTTCTAGTTAGTGTTTGTAAGAAACAGTAAACATCTCTCCATAAATATTTGTCTCTCTTCCATCCTAGGTAATCTCTCTCCAATCTCCTCTGTTCACCCTTTCCTAATCTTTTCTGTACCGGTGCTGTCCTTTTAACTTTATTGTGGCTACTATTAGACAATTGTATTCAGTTTTAAAGGGTCCTCTAGCAATTAACAGGTTTCGAACTATCTCACTTAACCCATTTTAATATCACAGAACGTCTGAAACTGCAACAAGTCGTCGACATATAACTAGAAGAAAAAGAAAAAGAGGCCACCGGTACAGAAGGGGCTGATGTCCATTCCTTCCTTCATCCCTCCCCGCCCAACCCTGACTCCACCCTACGGTACAGCTCCCTTCACTATAGTCTATTCACTGGAACTAGGCCAGCAATTTTGACCATCATCCTCTGTAACTCAAAGGGTTTGAGCAAATGTGCTATACATGTCCACACCTATTCCCTGGCTGACCCTTCCTAAATGGTAAACATACTAGCTCGATCACTCTAGTCGTGTTTGAGTTATAGAGGTTAGTGGTCAAGATTGTTGGCCTAATTTTCATGAATAGACTATAGGTGTGCTCCTCTCTGAGATTTTACTAATGTAAGTAAACAAATTATAACTGAATTTAAAGAGTAGTATCTTATTTAACAGTTGCATAAGAAAGTAAATTAACTACTGCATAGGATAGAGCTGTCCTAATTCAATAATGCTGTTTTTCGCCTCCTCTGATCCTCCACCCTCTATATATACCCTTCCTGTTTACCTTTTATATCATTCCATCCTTACTTGATAATGCTGGTTGTCCAGTGAAACGCGTCGTATATCCTGTATCATCATTTACATTTATGTAACCCTGTACCACCATAAATTTTGCTCATCTCCTTCATCTACTTCCTGCCACCCAGCGAAAACTCATCAGAGACCTGGAAACTTTGAATAATAAAATTTCCAACGCATAAATTACCATTTCTTTCAACCTCGTATGTATTAAAGAAAATTTATTACCTGGCTTTACTAACATATATATATATATATATATATATATATATATATATGGATTTTGTGGGGAGATTGTAGGCACCAATCGATCAGAGCTAGACCCAGGTGAGGTTATAGGCATGTGATAAAGAGTCGCTGGAACTCTTGTTTCATATGCTTGGCCTATCTTACTGATTTTCTTTGTGCCTCATTTACACTGAGAGCAATCCAGCTAGCTCTCACAAACACCTTCTCATCCTATTCACTTAACTACACTAAACATGCACACCACACTTCATTCCTCCACACCAAAATATTAAAAAATTATCAATTTTAACCCAGCCTCGGAGTCCCCAGGGGGGGGACCATAAATGCCCCCACACCCGGCCGACCATCCCCTGACGACCCCACAACATTACCTGGACCTCGGCCTGTTACTCTTTCTATTGATTTCTGCAACATTCGCGAACTTTCCTCTAACTTTCACTCTGTTGAACACCATCTCTCCTCCTACAAACCTGATCTTCTTTTCCTCACCGAAACTCAGGTGTCTGTAGCAACATCCAGCAGCCCCCTTCTCTGTATCCTCCTACTTTCTCTATCCTAGTTTCAAAGCCAAAGGCAGATGTTGTGCATATGTGCCCAACAAACTCACTTGCTCTTGTGTTCCCGATTTCGACTCCTCTGAATTCTCAACTTTATGGCTCAAACTTTCCTGTCATTCTTTTACTAAATATTTCTGTACTGTCTATCTTTCCCCTAACTCTACCAACTTTCTCAAAGTCTTTGACTATTTAAACTCTACAGTGGAACACATTCTATCCATTTCTCCTTTCTCAGAAATCTCCATCTTAGGAGATTTCAACGTTCACCACCGCCAATGGCTCTCCTCTCACACTGCTGACCCAGCTGGTGAACAAGCCTACGTCTTTTCCATCCTAAATGACCTAAAGCAGTTAGTTCAGCATCCCACCCATATCCCGGATCGCATCCGAGATCGGCCCAACATTCTTGACTTGTTTCTAACTTCTAACCCTTCTTCTTATACTGTTGATCTTTTCTCTCCTTTGGGCTCCTCCGACCATAAACTTATCTCTGTCACCTGTCCTATCTCTCCAGTACGACCACCCGATCCTCCTAGCCGGCGGCGCTTGTGGCACTTCGGCGCTGCCAACAGGGAGGCTCTCCGGCAGTACTTCTTTGATTTCCCATGGAATGATTTCTGCTTCCGTGGCCGGGGACCCTCGAAGAGTGCTGAACGCATTACCGAGGTAATCCTATCGGGCATGGAAGCATACATTCCATTCGCTTTCTCTCAGACTAATGCTAAAAAATCTTGGTTTACTCACGCCTGCTCTACTGCTGTCCGCAATAAGGAGGAAGCATTCAAACGGTACCGATGCTTTAAAACTCAAGACTCTCATTCTTCCTATGTTTCTGCCTGGAATCAAGCCAAATCTGTTCTTCGACTTGCCAAGTACTCATTCATCAATAATAAATGCACTGAACTATCCAACTCTATCTCTTCCCAAGCTTTCTGGCATACAGCCAAAAATCTCTCCAACAATTTATCTTCCTTGTCTTTCCCTCCCCTTTAACCACTCTGATGGCACAACCATCACTTCTTCCTCTGACAAAGCTAAACTCTTCGCTTAAACTTTTGCTAGAAACTCCACCTTGGATGATTCCGGTGCTATTCCTCCCTCTCTACCCTCCTCTCTCTTACTTATGCCTAATATCCTAATCTCTTCTAAAGATGTACTTTCTACCCTCTCTGGGCTTAATACTAATAAGGCGTACGGTCCGGACGGTGTTCCTCCTGTTGTTCTCAAAAACTGTGCTTCCGTGCTGACTCCCTGCCTAGGCAAACTTTTTCGTCTCTGTCTATCCTCAAACATCTTCCCTTCATGCTGGAAATTTGCTCACATTCAACCTGTCCCAAAGAAGGGTGACCACTCTCAACCCTCGAACTATCGTCCAATTGCTCTCATCTCTTGTCTTTCTAAAGTTTTTGAAACTATTCTTGCTTCAAATTTCTTAAGCATTTCTCTCTGAATATATTCTCCTCACACTGCATCATTCATTGGCATAGGATTGTATCAAGTGTATCAAATGGGCTAAAAGCATTTTGAGGAAGAAAGGAGGCTAACGTATTGAATATCTTGTGTGTGTGTGTGTGTGTGTGTGTGTGTGAGTATGTGTGTGTGTGTGTGTGAGTAATTCGAAAAGGGGGAAAGTTTGGAGGAGGGGATGGGCTTGGGCGAAACTAGTTGAGGATGTAGGGTTAGAAGGGATTAAGGAGGGATGGGTTTTTTTTTTTGGTCGAATTATTAATTTATTTTCTATTTTTTTTTCTCCTCCATCAAGCTTAATAAAAAACACCCCCTAGACCCTCTTTTTTTATCTTCCTCTTAAATTACAAGCTCGCTATCGCTCGCCAGGAAAAAATCGACACCTAAATGGTACGAAAGTTCTTAAAATGGACAACATAATGGAATGAAAAGTGTTAAAAGCGCCAAACTAATGAGCCAGGCGTCTTAAAATCTGAAAACTAAAGGGGCTAAACACTAGGAAGAAGGGGGTCCAGAAAAAAACGACCATACCCCCTTAAGCGCGGTTGCTTACATTCACTTCATGTGTAACCTTGTTATGTGTACATAATTCCAGACCACACTCAACAGACAAACATCAGAGACACTGTATGCAATGTTAATAACCCCTTTAGCACGATTACGTATTTTTCTTCTTTTCTGATTAGTAGTAGTGATTACCATTAGACGATTTTGGGGGCTTATAATCTGCCTCCACTTTGTAATTGGCATTTTATTAATATTTCCACCAAAGAATTAATTCAATTTATGACACACTTCTCGTACCACCAAAACCATAATGTGCAGTCAAGTTCAACAGTTACACGACAATCTTGCTAATAAACTGTGAAATATTCAGTTTTCTCATGATTTCTTGACTGTCATTAAATCTCGCGAATTGCCCGTGACTAGTATTCTTTGTTTCAATTGGTAGAATAGTTAGATTATTGTCCCTTTCTTCAAAGATCATACAAGTGTTTTGATCAATAATTGGTATCAGCAATATTTACACATGATTTCTTCTTTTCGAGTGAGATATACAAACGTGTTCCTACACCTACCCACTCTGTTCAACATCTGATAGACATTAATACAACACAGACAGAGCCAACGTAATGAGAGCTGAGACATGACTATATTGTCGCCATTGTACACACGTTTGGTAGCCTGAGAACCAGACTTAAGGTAATCAAATCATCAAAATATATTACATACAAATTAAATTAACCTTTGGAATATAGCCATTATGGTCCAAAAAAAAATCTGACCCTTCACCGACTGACAAGAACCACGAAATGTATTTTGTCTGAAATTCTAATGAGAATACCAGAGATGTGACCTTCACTGCAGGCTTATTGGTAGTGGTGATGAATAAATTATTTTCTTATCGAGACCAGTTTCTTACAAAATTAATACTGGTATAATATAAAACCAATGATGTACGAAAGACTAATTTATATATAAATATATATATATATATATATATATATATATATATATATATATATATATATATATAAACAGTATAAATATACTGTATACAGTATATGCAACATGTATAATCTATAACATGATAAAACACGGTAGCTGATGAATATAGGTAGAATAGAAGAAAGTTTGACGAAAGTCATGAGTTAGTTGAAAATATAGTGTTTTCGAGCTATTTCCGATCGAACAAAAATAATGACAACTGCTTTGAATTTGTCTTCCATTGATATAGGCAGCTAAAACTGAAAATCAATTTAGGTGTTTGTAATCCCATCATGTTATACTTCAGAAACGGACTCATCAGAATTGACAGACCGTTTGCTGGAAATAAATATAAAAAAACGTAAATCCTGCGAGCCAGGAAGAGATGAAGGAAGGATAAGTGAAGTGGACTGAGGAAAGGTTAACAGAAAGGTCAAAGAGCAAAAGATCTCGAAGTAAAAGAAAAGAAAGAAAATATAATAAGATGAAAAAAGAGAGAGAGAGAGAGAGTTACACAGATACGCAGACCACTCAGACCTTGCGGTCCCAATTAGGTGGTCCTGCCTTAATACTATTAGACAGGGACAGTTTATAGTGTAAGAATAGGAAAGTAAAGTAGAATACTCTCTCCCCACCCTCCGCTCCCTCTGGCTAAAAAGCCGTACCGGAAAATAGGATGAAGTATAACCTTATGAGTCAGGAAATGCCCACAAGGAAAGTTTTTATAGAGTATAGAAAAACATTAGTTTGAAAGAGAAATTACACAGGCCTACTGATTATTTCATATTAATCCAATCTTTATCAGGTGATCGTCCAGTATATTCTTAAACGTATCAATCGAATTACTGACGACCACCTCCCTTGGTAAGAGAGAGAGAGAGAGATACAGAGAGGCAGGCTTTACTTGATTGATATGGAATGCAGCAAGGCAAGCCTAACAAAGGTAGACATTAGGCCTAAATATTAGCTATTCTAGGCCCCTTGATTACATAGTTGGCATAAAGCAGGGATATCATCAATTAACGAGAGAGAGAGAGAGAGAGAGAGAGAGTTAATAGAGTAAACATGGTAAGGAACAGAATATAAACAGTTGATGCAATGTATAAAGCTATAATTTAAGATGAAATATATTAAATATAAAACCCTAGTGAAAGAGAGTGTGTGTGAGAATGATTGAGAGAGAGAGAGAGAGTGTGAGTGAGAAAGAGCCTTGTAATTGGCACACATCCCTTTTAAGCTGAATATAGTCGCATAATAATTGCCAGAATATAATGAAGAGGACGTCACCGTTAGTGAATGGGTTAATAGCTCACATCATCCCTGCCCTCACCGGGTTTTTTTGTTTTTTTTATTTTTCCCTTGGTAAGTTCGTTTGTCTTTATAAGGTGCAGTCACTGGTTTTGGTTTGTTTGTTTTTCAAATTAAGCATTTGAATTCTTCATTCTAATGAAGTTTATCTATTATATCGTCTATTGGTAACTCGTAATGTCACTCAATTCTTACGCTCATAATCGTGTGTTAGTTTGTATTAATTTGATTGTATTCTTATGGCAGTGCCCTATCAATATTTATCTGTGATTGTAGGCTATATATATATATATATATGTATATATATATATATATATATATATATATATATGTATGTATATATATATATATATATATATATATATATATATATATGTATATATATATACCTGTCTATCAATCATTGTACCTGCTTGACAATCTTGCCTGCGCTCCTGTCCATTCCCCCCACTCACCCACTCACCTGTAATCAGAACCAACATACACCAGCCCAGACGTCCACCATTTACTTTATTATCTGCAACCCACTTCCTCTCTTTTCTCTCTCTCTCTCTCTCTCTCTCTCTCTCTCTCTCTCTCTCTCTCTCTCTCTCTCTCTCTCTCTCTCTCTCTCTCTCTCACTGTCTCTCTCTTACTTATTTCATTACACTCCATTATGAGGCGTAGGGATGTGGCGACCCCATCGCCCGTTACTTTTTTTAATATTCCAACTACTCCTTCTCGGGCATAGGCTGAGAGCCTGTACATTCCACCGCTCAACACGGTGAAGCCCGTGAGGTCTTGTTCCAGTCTGGGGAGTGAGACATGTGAAGCATCCATCATGGCTCGAAGCAGCTCCATCTCTGAAGCGGCTTGTTGCTTCGCTCAAGTGCTTCACCGTCTCATCCTCCAGACTCAGACCCTCACTCTCAGAACGCCACCTATTGAACAGTGAACTCACTAGGCATTGTCCCCCTGTAACATATTTAGAATATGGGAATATTCATAGTGCTATTTACTCAGGGAACAATGAGGGTATTTTTTTGGCATTTCGGTGGGCTTTGTGGTAGTGCACTGATACTAGGTACAGCACAAATTCAATCCCAATAATATCTTCCCATTGACATATCGGGATTTGAACCCGGGTCCATTGGATTACCAATCCAGTGGCATGACCACTCCACCACACAGATAGCCCCTGGAGTACAAAGTACAAAGGAGTACAAAGGAAATCAAGCAACAACAGGTTTAGTGACCCTTCTAGGCTGCTTGTCCTCCAAAAGACTGAGGATCAAGTGTCCAAACAGTGGTTTAGAGTGGGTAAGGGAACATTGGAAAGGGAACTACTGTCCTGCCACTAACGTGGCAGGACTAGGAAGTTAGTAGGGGACATATGGGTTAATAACTGAAGGGAGGATAAAATAAAGTTATTCATTTACAAACGCAGTCAGACGCGGGTTTGATGCGAGATATTTGTCTAGGCTAAATTTAAATGAATCAACGGTGCTGCAGTCTATAACGTCTCGGGGAAGCCCATTCCACAAGTTGACAACTCGATTGAAGAAGAAATTCTTACATTCGTGTGAGTTAAGAGATTTACCAATAATTTTGCAACCGTTTCCCCGCGTGTAATTAGATTGGTAGATAGTGAAGTACTTACTACAGTTCATATTGTCGATGCCTTTGATGATTTTGAACACTTGAATTAAGTCACCTCTTAATCTGCGCTGGGTTAAAGGAAGTAGATTTAATTCTTTAAGACGCTCTTCGTATGGTTTGTTCTTTAGGCTAGGTATCATTTTGGTAACTCTACGTTGAACTCGTTCTAGCTTGTTTATGTCTTTTTGGTAATAAGGGCACCAGCATTGAACGCAGTATTCCAGAAGAGGGCGGACTAAGGAATTGTAAAGGGTTAGGATTACGTCTTGGGATTTATGCTCAAATGATCTGCCTATAAAGCCAATTATTTTGTTTGCCTTCTTAACAACTTCTGAACATTGTTGACTCGGTTTTAGGTTACTCGATATGTTACTCCCAGATCGGTTTCTCTGTTTACATTCTTAAGCTGAGTGCCATTCGTCGAATAGTTTGCTTTCTCATTTAGGTATACGATATGTAGTACTTTACATTTATCCGCATTGAAACTCATTTGCCAAATTTGGGCCCAATGTGACAATTTATCTAGATTGTGTTGCATATCGTCAACTTGATCTTTTGAGAGTACGCTATTTGCAATTTTTGTATCGTCAGCCAATTTTGAGATTGTACAGGTGAGACCCTCATCTATGTCGTTGATGTAAATTAGAAAGAGAATTGGTCCTAGTACCGATCCCTGGGGTACCCCACTACTTACATTGGTCCATTTAGATGCCTTACCGTTTATGACTACTCTTTGCTTTCTGTCGCTGAGCCAATTTTCTATCCATTTCAACACACCGTCTTGTATTCCATGCGCTTTTAGTTTTAGCAGTAAACGTTTGTGGGGAACTTTGTCAAAGACCTTTTGAAAATCAAGGTATATAATATCTACAGCTTTACTCTCATCGTAGAGGTTGAGGATATCGTGGAAGAAGTCTAAGAGGTTTGTTAAACAGGAACGTTTTTTACGAAAGCCGTGTTGAGTATCTTTAAGTATGTTATTTTCCTCTAAGTGATTTACGAGTCTGTCTCTTATGACCGTTTCTAGCATTTTACATTTGGAGGTAGGGACTGGGAATCCCACCTCCAGAATTTACCCCCACTAAGGGATCAGCTTTTCTTGCTGATCCTCCCTACCCCTTTAAGGGAGTTAGGGTTTGGCTACTGTCTGTCACTCCATTATCGGCTTTGCTATATGCTTAACCATATACTATAATACCAACGCACTCCTTATGAACCTATATCGAGTCCAAATGAGACAGTGAGACGTTCTACTGTACCCAGAGGTGCAAAACCGACTCCACCTGTGCTCAGAACTAAGTTGCATTAAACAAACTGGACTTATACCATTAACAGTGTTCGAACGTCCGGATAAATGGTGAGGAATGATCGTTTTTCCTAATCTACCGGACCCTTAAACGTGGGGATCCGGACACGTACAATCGCCTCTCTCCCTATATGTGATGCCTATATTATGTTCTCCGGTTTTGTTGCTTTATGTTATAGACCACCTTAAAGTTAAACAAACAAGCGCCCTCAAGCGCTTACATATGTAAGTAAATATAACCACACACACACACACACACACACACACATCTAACCCACCTTTAAGCTAAACAAAAATAATAAATAAAGCGGTAAATTGATACGGTGTGACAGTCACAAGTTTTAGAATGTGTGTGGTTTTTTTTTTGCATTTTTTCTTTGATATACAGTGTTGTTTTACCTAACTAAGAAACCTAACCTAACCTAACCTAACCTAAAAGTAATACGTGGATAGAAACTAACCTAAAATGTACGCAATTACCAAAGCAGCACTGGATCGCGCAACTGTAAGGTCCCCCGAGTAAGGTAGGAGGGAAACAAAATCTATAAAGCAGAAAACCCGTAAAACAGGACTTGTCATTATGCAGACAAGACTCTGTGTTTTACCCTATATCTCCCTTATAATACATTTGCGACGGGAAGGACATATATAGGACTAAAGACTATTATATAGCATACCTATAGGCTACACAAACATCGATGGGGCTTGTAACTGTCAAACCGTAAAATCTTACCAATAAAGCATCTAAGAATACAAAACACAAAAATAGTTCAGACACAGCTTGTTCGTTAATTCATTGGGCTACACGAATTATCAGTAGTCCTAAAAGTACACGAATTATCAGTAGTCATAATAGTACACGAATTATCAGTAGGCCTAGTCATAATACTACACGAATTATCAGTAGTCATAATAGTACATGAATCATCAGTAGTCATAATAGTACACGAATTATCAGTAGTCCTAATAGTACACGAATTATCAGTAGTCATAATACTACACGAATTATCAGTAGTCATAATAGTACACGAATCATCAGTAGTCATAATAGTACACGAATTATCAGTAGTCATAATAGTACACGAATCATCAGTAGTCATAATAGTACACGAATTATCAGTAGTCATAATAGTACACGAATTATCAGTAGTCCTAATAGTACACGAATTATCAGTAGTCCTAATAGTACACGAATTATCAGTAGTCTTAATAGTACACGAATTATCAGTAGTCATAATACTACACGAATTATCAGTAGTCATAATAGTACACGAATTATCAGTAGTCATAATAGTACACGAATTATCAGTAGTCATAATAGTACACGAATTATCAGTAGTCATAATAGTACACGAATTATCAGTAGTCATAATAGTACACGAATTATCAGTAGTCATAATACTACACGAACTATCAGTAGTCATAATAGTACACGAATCATCAGTAGTCATAATAGTACATGAATTATCAGTAGTCATAATACTACACGAATTATCAGTAGTCCTAATTACTACACAACCTCTACTGCTAATACCTCTCTTAAACCTCGCATGCTGACGTTACTGTGTATGGTGTTTCTCAAATGAAAGATACTCATATGATATTATTTAGATACATAAATCAATTACCAGTAGTATTAATCCTTTCAGTTATAATTAGACGACTTTATTAAGCTTATGATGGATATTTCTTTTTGTTCTATGTGAATGAGGGAGACAAAATGCAGAACTGCCTGTAGCGAGTGCCTTCCCCAGAGTTGTAAGAGTGACAGGGTCAAAATCACGGGACGTTCAAGCCAAAATGCCTGGTAGGTGAAAGGATTAATTGAGATAGTTTGCAGCGTTTTTACAAATATATGTCCGTCCTAAGGTGAATATAAACATCATATAATTACCAGCCAATAATTAAATGGACGTCACCGGTAATGAATATGATATTAGTAATCTAGGAAAACTATGCTGTCTCACACAGTATGAAACATTTGTTTTGTATAAACATATGATTACATTAACCCCTACTGTACCGTAGGGTACAGTAATAAATGTCCCCACCAGTCCAAAGCAATGTGGCCAGAATGGCAAGATATAACAACCTCCCACCTCAAATTATGAAAGAATACTGGCTCTCCCCAACCTGCAGAGGCTTGGATATAAGCTGAGAAGTGTTTCCAACTCTAGAGCAGTGCTCAAACGGTCGTGGTACCAGGCACTGCCTGACACTGGCAGTTACAAGGAAAGTATATTACTGATGGCTCTCTGCCGTCGCTGGAACTGAGGAGTGATTTATATACTGATGGTTCCTTGCCGTTGCTGGTACAGAAGGGGTTAATCTAATTTTTCTGCGCTTGAATAATGTCAAAGTAAAAACAAATATATAAATATATTCTTGTTATGATTACACAAAACCAAACATAATATTCAGATAGGCCTATAACCCAAAATAATATTAAATGTAACCCAAAATAATATTTGTTTTGTTTTTGTCTATGTGGATGAGGGAGACAAAAGGCAAAACTGCCACTGACGAGTTCCTCTCCCAGAGTTAAAAGAGTGACAGGGCCAAAATTAAGGAAAGATCAAGCCAAAATGTCTGGACACACAGAGTTTGAAACAATTTAAGTCATAGGATGACAGAAAGATGGATTCAGGGAGAGAGCTCCATAGCTCAGCTGTTGAATAGAAGAATGATTGGGAGTAATGTTTCACTCTTGAGTTGGAGAGTTGCACAGAGTAGGGGTGGGATTGTGTTGCAAGACGGGTACTACATACCCTACGTAGAGGAGGTGGTATGCACTGAGAGAGCTCTAAGGAACACTGATTATTGTAGTAGCGATAGAATAGCGAGAGATATGCAACATTGCGGCGAAGAGAGAGAGATTGGTGAGAGTTGGTGAGTGGACGGGAGATAATGATTTGAAAGGCTATCCTTTCTACTTTGTCTAGAAGTGCTATGCGAGAGGATCCTCCCCTCACATGTGAACAATACTCAATACAAGGATGCACTGTGCCCCTATGCAGAACAAGAAGCTGATCAGGGGTACAGAACCCCTTGAGGCGGTTGAGCACACCCAGCTTCTGGGAGGCCGCCTTAGCAAGACTGGTAATATGGTCCTTCCAAGAGAGAGCAGAAGAGAAAGAGACACCAAGAATATTGAGAGAAGATGAAGGGTTGAGTTTTGTGTTGTTGAACAATAAGGGACAGTCCGCTGGGAGTTAACGGCGGGTAGATAGATGGAGAAATTGGGTTTTGGAAGCGTTAAAGATAACAAGGTTTTCTCTGCCCCAATTGGAGATGGTAGTTAGATCAGAAGATAAGTGTTTTATGGCTTCATTTCCTTTACATTTGAGGGATTGCTGGCTGGGGCGCTCTGGGAAACTAATTGAATAGTGTTGTCCAAACTCTGATATGGACAGTCTTACTTTAAGTATTACATTAAGTATTTAGTATTAAGTTTGTGGGATCAATGGTTATTTAGAATAATTAAGAAGTTAATAATTATGTTCTATATTGGATATTGGGTAGTCTATTATTCCTATGAACTTAGGTAATTATAATTGGGAGGGAAAATAAATCCCTACCTATTTGCGCATGCGTGATAGCGGCGCACTTCCCGTGAAACGTGAGGGCCCCGCACTCACACTCTCCCTAGCCGCCACAACTACCAGACCGTCTGCCTACGCTCTCGTGTTTTCACCTCACCTTTCGCCCCATTAGTGATAGTACTTAGCTCATCAATTCTCCATCTATCCATACTAATCCATAGATCATTAATCATCATTCCCATCAATCATTAAGTATAGTGGCCCCCTTCTTTATTCATCAACTCTATCCTATTAGCTAACACACCCGTTTCACACACCATCTTGTAACATCATCATGGCTCAACAGGTCAACTAAGTTCTACAGCACTAGTTCCAGTCTTCAGGTGAGATAAACTATTATATGGTATTATTATACAGTCCACTATATAATCCTAAATACGAATATCCATATAATATATGGTCCTTCGCCCGTCCTCGTCCTCGTGTGATCGTTGGCCGGGGCCACTTGTTTGCTTGTCGGTGCATTTGATGGCTGCTCTCCCGCGATTTTTTGCTTCCTTTTCGGCCGCGAGGGTTTCCCTGATTTGCCAACATGGCACATGGGTTTTTTAAGCACGGGGCAGCGGGAGGTGGTGTATGGGAAGGTTTTGAGCCGGATAATTGAATATGCACTAACTTTTATCTAACCCATACAGTAAATTTTCATTTTTTCTGATTGACTAATTTGAAAGGTCAAGAAGTCTTGTTTTTCTGATTAGGCCTAACTACATTTAAATTGAATTTCATTCAAAATTTGTTCTTTCTGATTAAGCCTAACTAAATCTAAATTTAAATATATTTATTGGCTATTCTAAATTATTAGTTAATCTTGATGCATCTAATTTAACCCTGTTTTTCAAAATGTCTGTGATAGCCTAATTTTTCAATTAACATTGCGGCATCTAAATTCTAAATTTTGAAGGGTTGTATTTTGGGTTTTAACTTTAATGATTTCGGCACTCGGCAGGCGCGTACATTTAATTCTACAAGTTCTAGTGCCACTCATGTTCTGATGGCTTGCCATTTAACCCGTCGCTCGCGTTTAGTGTTAGGTCCGAACCCGAATTTGATCGGCTATTTATCACCATGTCTTGTTAGTATATCCTTTGTTTTTTCCCTTTGTATTTCTTGCCGTTGCTCGCGATTTTTGATAGAACCCGAGTTTGATCGGCATGATACGTATTGCAATTTGTTTTCCCTCTCGCATTTGATGTTACTCGCATTTGTTCTCGCTCTTTGATTATCTGTCATTGGTTGCTCGCGTTTAGCTTTAGAACCTGAGTTTGATCGGCGGAAGATTTTCCTGTTTCGAATAAACTGTCGTAAAGGTCTGAGATTTGCATTTTCTATTTGTTTTCGACTAAAGGTGATAATATAGAAGCTCTAGCCCAGGAAAAACGCCATAGGGCAGGTCTTAAAGGTTCATTGACTGTCCTGACAGAAGATTTAGATGAGTTCTTGGAAACCGCATCTCGGGTAGAAGTCGAGGCAAAACTGCATAGCGTGCAGTCCCAAGTGACCAAGTTTGAGGCCAATCAAGAGGTCTTGTTGCCGCTATATTCCTCAGACTCTGAATATTTTCAGAACCAGGTGGATACCATTTACTTATTCGACATCTATGAGATAATCTTCAGGTTAAAGGAGAAATTGGGTAAAGCAGAAGGGCAAACTCGATCCGACAACAAAAAGGGATCGGGAGTTAAATTGCCGCACCTGATCCTACCCACTTTCGCTGGCAACTGCACATTATGGACTGGGTTTTGGGACATGTTTTGATGTGTGGTGCATGAAAAGACTGACTTAAGTGCAAGTCAAAGGTTAACATACTTAAAGGGTCAGTTAAAGGGGGATGCCTATAAGCTGATAGAAGGTTTCTCGGTGGAGGGTGCAAGCTACGTCCCCGCCTTGGACTTACTTCAAGAAACCTTCGGGCATCCCGACAGGGTAAAAGCGGCACATATCATGCATTTCCATAACCTTGTCGCTCCTAAATGTCAG
Organism: Paralithodes platypus; assembly: GCA_032716605.1. NCBI lineage: Eukaryota > Metazoa > Arthropoda > Malacostraca > Decapoda > Lithodidae > Paralithodes > Paralithodes platypus. The sequence goes on along the minus strand of CM064527.1, from coordinate 39,225,132 downwards.
GCCGTAGAACTAAAGGCTTTCTACGCCACCATGGAAAGTTCCATGAGATCTATGACTAGTCAACAGGTGAGTCTGAAAGAGTTCTGTGTGGTTACATTGCTGAATAAATTACCATCACCAGTTAAGGAGACCATTAGGAGGGAGATGGGTGAGCAAAGCCTAGATTACAAGACTTTCACACAGTGTTTTCAGGCAGAATTATATAACTTAAATGCTTCTTCTGAAATCACTGTGTTGGGTGATTTTAATGTCCATAATGTTGAATGGCTCACTCATTCAGCCAGGACTGATGATGCTGGTCTTGAATGTGAGCTATTTGCAGACTCATTTAATCTCATTCAACTAGTCAACCAACCCACCCGTGTACCAGACAATCCTAATCATAATTCCCACCTACTGGACTTATTTTTAACAACCAATTCAGAAAATTATGATGTTACAGTGAGGTCCCCACTTGGATCTTCTGATCACTGTCTGATACAGGCCACCTGTCTATCACCTACCACACCTCCCCACTTTGAACCTGTTTTGGTGACTAAATGGCATTACGATAGGGCAGACTGGGAGCGTCTTCAAGGTTTCTTATTGATGTTCCCTGGACCTCTTTCTTTTCTAATGATGCACACTCCACCTTGAGCCACATACAAGATTTTGTAAAAATTGGAATGGAAACTTTTATTCCTCATCAAAAGTACAGTAAAAGATCTAATTCACCTAAATGGTTTGACCATAATTGTGCTAGAGTAACTGAACAAAAAGCAATAGCCTACAATGCATACACAAGATCAAAAACACATGAAGCCTTTAATTACTTTAGAAACATCAGAAATCATGCCAAAACTGTATTAAACCTAACTAAATCAAACTTTCTCCATAAGCAGGCAAATAAACTTCTAAATAATCCAAATGATAACAAAATATTTTGGTCTACTTTTAACTCATTCAAATCCAACTTCACTACTGCTTCATCCATTCCACCATTTAAATCTCCGACTGGCAATCTTGTAAGTGACCCACGAGGTAAAGCTAACCTTCTTGCAGATATTTTCTCCACCAACTCAACCTTAGATGAAATAAATCAAGATGTCCCTGTACTTAATTTTAATTCACCTGAAATTCCCTCACTTAAGATCCACACCAGGCATGTCAAAACTATTTTGCAGAATCTCTCGGTAGATAAGGCTCCTGGTCCAGATGAAATTCCTCCAATAGTACTTAAGAATTGCTCCTTGGTGCTCGCTCCTGTATTGGCAAAATTTTTCCGTCTGTGTACTCATACCTCATGCTTCCCAGTACCCTGGAAAGAAGCAAACATCCATCCAGTTCCTAAAAAAGGTGCCTCTTCAGATCCATCAAACTACAGACCAATAGCTATAACTTCCACTCTTGGCAAAGTTTTTGAAATTATATTAAATAATCACATAATTAAGCATCTGGAGAATAATAAATTAATCAGTGATAGGCAATATGGTTTTAGACGATGTCGATCAACTGCAGACATTCTTTGCCTTCTTACGCATCAAATCAACCAAGCTACAGACCAACATGGTGAAACACATACATACTGGATATCAAAGGCATTTGATAGAGTCTGGCATCAATCCTTATTGTCGAAGATGTCACACTACGGCCTTGCATCATTAGTTCCACTAATTTCTTCTTATCTCATAACAGAAAATACGTGTAATGGTAGATGGCCTTTATTCTCAATTAACTCAATAAATGCTGGTGTTCCCCAGGGATCAGTTTTGGCCCCAACTCTGTTCCTCATTCATATCAATGATCTCATATCTACCACTCATAATCCAATACATTCCTACGCAGATGACTCAACACTCCACAGTTCCTTCACATTTACCAATTCTTTCACCCAACCCGATCTTATAAATTCAAAAATAAACACTGCAATTTCTCTGAACCGGGACCTTTCTAGAATTAATGAATGGGGACAAGAGAATCTAGTTTCCTTTAATGCACAGAAAACCAAGTACATTCAATTTTCTAACCGACAGAATCTCACTGACTCCCATATATTTTTAATGATGTAAATATTCCCACTTCCCCTAGTATTGACATTCTCGGTGTAACATTAACTACTAACTTGAGCTGGACACATTATGTTAGAAGCATTGCTAAGAATGCCTCTAAAAAACTGGGACTCCTGTACAGAGTTCGAGAATTCTTCACTGACGAGCAGTTGGCCGTAATATATAAAAGTCATGTGCGCTCTCAGATGGATTACTGTTCACCTCTGTGGGGTGGAAGTGGAGTGGTTGCATTGAGGCAGTTGGACAAAATTCAAAATAAAGCTATTAGATTAATCAATAACCCTGCAATCACACAGGACCTTCCTACATTAGCCATACGAAGAAACGTTGCATCCCTTGCATTATTCTACAGATATTTTCACAGCAATTGTTCCGAGGAACTTGCTTCAATTGTGCCGCCTCTCCACATCTTTCCCGTAGAACTAGGGCAGCTGAGAGCGCCCATGAATTTACACTTTCTCCTCCACAATGCAGAACTTCTGCTTATCAGAATTCATTTATCCCCAGAGCTACTACTCTTTGGAATTCACTTCCCTCGAATTGCTTTCCACAAACTTACAATCAACAAATGTTTAAATCCAGTTGTTACAAACATTTTATGAATGGAGGATGCCTTTAGGCACATGGACCTTTTTGTTTTATCTGTGTTTTTCCTTCCTCCGTTCATTGTCTCTTAAAAAAAAAAAAAAAAAAAAAAAAAACATGGCTGGTCAGGACTCTCCAGGAAAGAATATGCCTGTGGCTACGGCTGCATTCGCAACACAGAGTGGTAGTAGCCGGTTCCCATGTAAACTGTGTGGTGGGAATAACCATCCCTGGTATAAATGCTTTAAACATAAAACGGGACCGCTCAAAATTAAAAGAGCTCGGCAACTACGACTCTGTGCGGGATGTCTCTCCAGTGATCATGGTAGTAATGGGTGCACTAATCCTAACATCAAAAATTGTAGGTATTGCCAGGGTATGCACTTTCACTCCTTGTGCCCAAAACAGAGAGAGGCAAGACTGGTAAGTGGAGGTACTACTAGGGAAGAGTCAACACCTACAACCTCAACAACAATGTCTGTAAATATGAAGAAGCAAACTGTGATCCTACCCACAGTTCAGCTGCCTGTAAAGGGTAGACACAGGAAAAGTATAAAAGTCAGATCGCTACTAGACCAATGCTCACAGAGGACCTTCGTGAAGAAATCCGTACTACCGTCCCTTTCATACGAAACCGTGGGGACGGAAGAATTACGGCTTCATGGTTTCACCGGAACTCAAATCCCTCGTGAGTATACTATTGTAGCACTGAAATATTTACATCGGGGTAGGTTCCATCGTCTCGAAGCAATTGTGGTCGAGGATCTTCGCGAACATAAAGGTGAGTCAGTCTTAGTGCTGGAAATGATTAGTTTAAAGCACCATGGCATTAAATTGGCCGATTCATGCGTCACAGAGACAGCACAGCTGGAGGTACTAATTGGTGCCGACTATTACTACAACATAGTGCGACCTGGTTATAAACGGGTAGGTAATTTGGTTTTACTTCCAACCAAATTCGGATATGCACTGAGTGGTTCTTATGTGGCATCCACATCCAGTTCCAATACTAAGGTTGTAATAATTCTAAAAGTGGCAATAACTCCAGTGGACCAATATATGTCTACTGGACAGTTCCCGTGCAAAGAAGAACTGAATTCTTTGTGGGATTTAGACCACATTGGCATATCACCCAAAGAACATTCGCAAGCCGAACGGCAAGCTTTGATCAGTTACGAGGAAACTGTCACGTATGATCCAGAAAGTCTACAGCATCAGGTACGTCTTCCCTGGACCGAAGAAATGGGACGGTTGCCCACCAACAAAGGTTTGGCTGTGGGTAGGTTACGAGGACTCCAGAAGAGGTTCATTGCTGACCCTGGTTTTTGTCAACAATATTCGCAGGTAATTTCTGATCAGTTGTCACGTGGTTTCATTGAGGTGGTTCCATTCGGTGACCCTGGGTCATGTCACTATCTGGCGCATCATGGGATCTTAAAGGAAAGCAGGACTACTCCGGTTCGTATTGTATTTGATTGTTCCGCTAAGGTTAACCTGTACATGCCTAGTCTGAACGACTCTGTACACGGGACCATCTTTAGTACCGGAATTAGCACAAGTCTTGTTGAGATTCCGTTTGCATCAGTATGCGTGGGTCAGTGACATTGAGAAAGCCTTCTTGATGTTAAAACTACATGAGGACGACAGAGATTGCACCAGGTTTATGTGGCCAAAGGATCCTCTTCGACTAGATTCGCCTCTACAATGTTATCGGTTCCAGGTTGTATTGTTTGGCGCTACCTGCTCCCAGTTTCTGCTTAATGCGACCATCCTTAAGCATCTTTCTCTTGTTGATGCAGACCCGGAGTAGGTGCAGGAAATTAGGGCCGGGCTATATATCAATAACCTCCAAGGTACGGGGGATAATGAAAGTTCCCTCGTCCATGCTTACGATATGGCTCGTGAAGTAATGGATAATGCCCCTTTATTCCTGCGCCAATGGGCCACAAATAGTCCCGTCTTGAGAAAGGTGTTGCAGAAGGATGGTGTTGCTGCAGAACAGCAAGATTTGGTGAGAGTACTTGGCCTGGTGTGGAATACTGATTCTGATTCTCTTTCCTTTGGAGTTCAGTATGCTCCTTTTGGACAGGTTACAAAGCGTGAGTGTTTAAGGTTTGCTGCCAAACTCTTTGATCCTTTGGGTGTTGTGTTGCCAGTATTAATAAGGTCTCGAATCTTTCTCCAACAATTGTGGAGACTGAAATTAGGTTGGGACGATGTTCTCTCTGTGGACCTGCAAGCGGAATGGTGGGGGATAGTGGATGATATGGTTCTCTGTAGTTGTATTGAGTTCTCTAGGAGGATCTGTTTCAGAAAGACTGTTTCCCTGCATGCATTTGCTGACGCAAGCAGTGTCGCTTACGGGACTGCTATATATCTAGTCAGTCCAGAGGCTAGCCACTTGGTCATGGCAAAAGCTAAGGTGGCCCCCATCAAGTCCCATTCCATCCCTAAATTGGAATTGACTGCAGTTCAGCTAGCCGCCAGAATGATTAACTTCGTTGAGAATGCCTATAAAGATAAACTTCATATCTCTGAAACCTATGTGTGGAGTGACAGTCAAATTACGCTACACTTGATTCACAGTCAAAAGAAACTGCCAATGTATGTCACTAACCGCATCGACGAGATACATGCCCTAGTCCCGACTGCTTATTTCCGGTATGTGTCAACTAAAGAGAACCCAAGTGATATAGTATCTCGAGGCGTGTCTGCTAAATGTTTGAGTTCTTCTGCGTTGTGGTGGAATGGGCCTACTTGGCTCCCGAAACCCGATGGATGTCCAGAGAATATAGATCTCCAACAGCAGCCCGCTGGTATCGTGACCCAAATTGTAGGCACGGTGCCCCAAGATGACACACAGTTATGGGACTGGCACACATATATCAGCTATGAAAGATTGCAGCGTGTCACAGCATGGGTGATAACGTTTCGTAAATAATTTGAAGGCAAAAAGAAATAGCCTGCCCCCCACAGGTAGTTCTCATCTCAACGTACATGACATTAGAGCTGCAGATAATGTTTTACTCAAATTATGCCAAAAAGAGGCCTATTCGCAGGAACTTGAAATAATGGTGAAGGGTAAACAGTCCAGAAATAACTTAATCAACCACTTAGGACTACACCTGAAGGGAGGTATAATTCATTGTGGAGGCAGATTGAGGTTAGCGGCCATCTCAGAATCATGCAAGTATCCTAAACTTCTGCCCTCCAAACATCCCTTGACCCACCTGATAATTGATCGGTGCCATCGGGTCTGTTGCCATTACGGGGTCGGTCACGTGGTTACCTACGTTCATCAAAAATGGTGGGTGCCTAAACTCAGGCAGGTGGTGAAAAGCGTACTGGGTAAATGTCTGAAATGTCGTCGGGTAAAAGGTAAGCCCTACGACTATGCAGGACTGCCACCTTTACCAGCCCTGCGAACCACCCCTGGAGACCCGTATAAGGTCACTGGGGTGGACTATAGCGGAGCAATCCCGATCAAGGACTCGCCGACCATAAAGGCTTACATGCTTTTATTTACTTGCGCGGTCACCAGAGCGATTCACATCGAAATAGTCACCAACCTCACTTGTGACAGTTTCCTCCACGCAATCAGGGGGTTCTGTAGTCGACAGGGATTTCTCCGGATCATTTTAAGTGACAATGCCAGTACTTTTGTTTGGGCCTCTGGGTACTTATCGGACATTTGTAATCACCCTAAAGTTCAGTCCCACCTTGGCAGTGTTCAATGTGAGTGGCGGTTTATCCCTGCTAGGGCGCCGTGGTTCGGCGCTATATGGGAAAGGGCCATCGGAATTGTCAAGGCGGGGTTGAAGAAGGTGTTGGGACGTGCCTTAATTTCCTTGAAGGAATTGACTACTCTACTGTTGGAAATTGAGGCCACTATCAATGATCGTCCCTTATATTATGCTTCCGGCGACCTAGGGGATCTTACTCCAATAACACCCTCTGTGTTGGTGCGGGGTCATCGGTTGCGGGATCTTCCTGATGATAATGAAGTAGAGGATGGGTTGGAAGATCCAGACTACAAAAATAAAGATGTCATTTCAGCCAGATATCAATATATTCGCAAACTGTCGAAAGATATCTGGCGACGCTGGTCTAACGAGTATCTGGTGACCCTCAGAAAGGCGCATAAGTGTAAGTTGAGACCAATAAATGGTCGGTGGCCGGGTATCGGTGATGTCATCATCATCCGTGATGAGGGTCCGCGCGCTTTTTGGAAGTTGGGCCGTATTGTCGAGTTCTTACCCGGTCAGGACGGAGAAGTCAGAGTGGCTAGAGTCCGGACGAAGACGGGAACATATACGCGGCCGACTGTCCGTCTGTACCCTCTTGAGGGGGACATTGAGTGCAAAGAGGACTCCTCGGAGATGCCTGAAGACATTCCCACAGGGGCTACCTCGACCGATCAACCGGTCAACGTACCCAGTGGACGTCCTAGTCGACAGGCGGCTCAAGCCTCCTCCCAATCATGGCGGAATAAAATAGCCTCCGGGCTTTTGTAGATACTGTATTATATAAACCTGGTGGCGGGAATGTGTAGAAACTCTGATATGAACAGTCTTACTTTAAGTATTTAGTATTGAGTTTGTCGGATCAATGGTTATATAGAATAATTAAGAAGTTAATAATTATGATCTATATTGGATATTGGGTAGTCTATCATTCCTATGAACTTAGGTAATTATAATTGGGGAGGGAAAATAAATCCCTACTTATTTGCGCATGCGTGATAGCGGCGCACTTCCCGTGAAACGTGAGGTCCCCGCACTCACTCTCTCCCTAGCCGCCACAACTACCAGACCGTCTGCCTACGCTCTTGTGTTTTCACCTCACCTTTCGCCCCATTAGTGATAGTACTTAGCTCATTAATTCTCCATCTATCCATACTAATCCATAGATCATTAATCATCATTCCCATCAATCATTAAGTATAGTGGCCCCCTTCTTTATTCATCAACTCTATCCTATTAGCTAACACTCCCGTTTCACACACCATCTTGTAACATCATCATGACTCAACAGGTCAACTAAGTTCTACAGCACTAGTTCAAGTCTTCAGGTGAGATAAACTATTATATACTATTATTATACAGTCCACTATATAATACTAAATACGAAAATCCATAAGTGTAAGGTAGAGTTGTCTGCATATGAATGGATGGACTGGAGGTACAGTTGAGAAGATCATTTATGAAAATTAGAAAGAGAATAGGAGATACAACAGATCCCTGAGGAACATCGGAGTTGATAGGATTAGGAAGTGAACGATGGCCATCCACAACGGCAGCTATGGAACGACCGGAAAGGAAATTAGAGACAAAGGCACAGATGGTGGGATAGCAACTGAAGGAGGGTAGTTTAGTAATTCGAGATTTGTGCCAGAAACTATCGAAGGCCTACGATATGTCTAACGCAATAGAAAAGGTCTCACCGAAGTCCCGAAAGGAGGATGACCAAGAGTTAGTAAGATATGAAAGAAGATCACCTGTAGAGCAACTCTTAAGGAAGCAATACTGGTGATCTGATAGTAGATTATGAGAAAAGAAATGCTTAAGAATTTTGGAAGTAAGAATAGTTTCAAAAACTTTAGAGATACAAAAGATGAGAGCAATTGGACGATAGTTGGAAGGTTGAGAGTGGTCACCCTTCTTTGGGACAGGTTTAACGAGAGGTTGAGCTTTTAGCAAAAGTTTGAGCGAAGAGTTCAGCTTTGTCAGAGGAAGAAGTGATGGTTGTGCCATCAGAGTGGAAAAGGGGAGTGAAAGACGAGGAAGAAAAATTGTTGGAGAGGTTTTTGGCTAGATGCCAGAAAGCTTGGGAAGAGTTAGCGTTGGATAGTTCAGTGCATTTATTATTGATAAAAGAGTGTTTGGCAAGTCAAAAAACAGATTTGGCTTGATTTCAGGCAGAAACATAGGAAGAATAAAATTCTTGAGTTTTAAGGCGTCGGTACTGTTTAAATGCTTCCTCCTTATTGCGGACAGCAGTAGAACAAGCGTAAGTAAACCAAGATTCTTTCGCATTAGTCTGAGAGAAAGAAGATGGAATGTATGCCTCCATGCCCTGTAGGATTACCTAGGTAATGCGTCCAGCACTCTCCGAGGGTCCCCGGCCACGGAAGCAAAAAAAATTCCATAGGAAATCAAAGAAGTACTGCCGGAGAGCCTCTCATTCGGCAGCGCCAAAGTGCCACAAGCGCCGCCAGCTGGGAGGATCGGGTGGCCGTACTGGAGAGATAGGACAGGTGATAGAAATAAGTTTATGGTCGGATGAGCCCAAAGGAGAGAAAAGATCGACAGTATAAGAAGAAGGGGTAGAAGTTAGAAACAAGTTAAGAATGTTGGGCCGATCTCCGAAGCGATCCGGGATACAGGTAACAATAACAACACCAGGAAGAACATATACGAAGGTTTTATTTAATAAGCATAAGATTATGGTAATGGTCAGGATCATAAGGGAGGATCCCACAATAGTAACAAATATATATTGTCCTTACTTCAGAACAATGTTACTGATACCAGAATAACTCAATAGTGAGAGTCTAGCATTAAATCAGATCATGTGGAAAACATAAATAGAGACATAATGTACAAGAATCAATTTTAACCTTCAATGCAATAATAAACGAGAGGCGAATATCTTCCGTTTTCAAAGAGACTTCAATACCCTAGATAATGATCCTAGGGTGACTATGATAAGAGTTGAGGTTATAAAGATACTGTCACAAGAGACAAGGTGAGTCCCACGTGGGGCTCAGCTGACCCTTTTAAAACTGACCGCGTGAGCTTGCCCTCTGGTCAGGTCACTGGGAAGGTCACCAAGTGAACTGAGATGGTAAATAATAGTTTTTCTAGTTAATGCAACTATGAACCTAGCTGCAGTGCAATGTTAATTTACTTTACAGGAAAAGGCTGAGATTATTAATTATAATAATTGAGAAGTATCAAAATCGCTCTCAAGGAAGTTATATCTTTTTACGGAATTATATTACTTGAACATATGCTACGATAACGAACCGAACTTAGGAATTCGTGTTTCTATATTTTTCTTAGATAAAGCAAAGTAATAACATGAATTTAACAAGAGTGAAAAGGTAGTTCTAATAGATCTACTGGTTGGTATAAATTAGATCAAGATATAATCTTCAATATTCGTACTTAAGATGACACACGAAGATAAGCAAAATACTAACTGAGTTCCAAAAGACTCAGACTTGAATGAATACTTATAGTTTTAATCTCAAACAGTGAGAACTGATTGACTAACAGATATCGATCGGTAGATCGTACTTAGTAATTAAATTGGCGCTAATGACGAAGTTTAGCTCATTGACATTTAACGCAACATCAGAGTCGCTTCTGAACTAGTTAACAGGGCGAGCTAAATAAAATGTACAGGCACAATTAGTACATAGGCGTAGGCGACGAAGTCCTACTCATTGATACTTAAAACAGGCAGTACCAGGTTCGGGCCTGAACGGGTTAACAGGACGAGGTGAATAAAATACACATATACAATTAGTGTATGGTGGATGGAAATGACATGAAACACGGAGGAAAGAATTCCTATACACGGTATTCGAAATATCACAACATCAAGATTTACAAGAACATAAAAGCACGTTTATAAGATATATTTCATATGCGATTACTGAAGAGATTTTAGGAATTACACTGAGCACTCGTTGGAAAATTGGGCGTAGGTTCTAGGTAAATAGCGATTATATAAATGGATTGATCACGGAATATATTGGGACTTCAACTCACAAGTAATAAATCAACATACAAGTAGTCAGTAAATCTGCGAGCGTGGGGGACCTGAATATATGTAAATGACACTGATATGTAACTTATACATAAGTTATAAATTAAATAAAGTCTTGATCAAGGGTCAAGGAATTAAAACAAGATTAACACTGGAATACACAGGTTCAGAAGGATGAAACTTATTACGCAAATACGGGATCTTGGGCACAGATCACAAGTAAATCAGGGCACAACATGGTTCACATATTTACATCATCAATACCTCACAACAATAACCAACAGAGAAAGACACAGAAACACTTAAGTATTTGGGAGGGCAGGGGGGCGAGAGTGCTGGTCTGGCCGGCGTAGAGGGTAGTAGCCAATCTTGCACAGCTGGATACCTCCTCGAGCAGGGGTCCTCGATCTAGGCCTGGTCACGTAATTCGAACAGGGGTCCTAGGTCCAGGCCTGTTTACGTAATTCGAGCAGGGGTCCTAGGTCCAGGCCTACGTCCATAGCTCGAGCAGGGGTCCTCGGTTCAGGGCGCCAGGCAACAGACAGGTGGCCCTTCAGCAATCCGGAATGGGGGCCAACGTCCAGGGGGCACTCTCGAGGGGGGGGGGAGGGTGCACCACAGCAACACTGACCTTAACTAGGCCGTCCCAAGGAGGTAATGCCTAGTCAGTAAGTGAGGTGGTGAGGGAGGGGAGGGCACCGTAGCAACTCTGACCTTAACTAGACCGTTCCAGTGAGGTAATGCCTAGTCAGTAAATGAGGTGGTGTGTACTTTCCTCAGGTTTTTCTGAGTACCTATGCAAATATTTTCTTACTTCAGGTGTCAATGAACTCGAGGGAAAAGGGGTATAGAGGAAAGAGGAAAAATGGTTGTTGTGAGGTACATATACATCCTAGCCTTGAAACTCAGGTATTATCATATGGGCCTGGTTCCAAGGTAATATTACAATATTATATGGGGCACCTGGAAGGTTCAGGGCGCCTATGAAAAATAGAAAACACTTAAAGCTAAAATTGGAGCAGCTGTCTTGCAGGTCTTCCAATTATACTCAGACATACACATAGGGGATTGTAGTTGTATCCTCGGGGGCCTGGAGTAGTCAGGCGTCATCAGGTCCATCTGTTCCTGCAATATCCGGGGTGCTGGTGAGTAGATTGCATAAGGGAGTGCTCATCATATTCCAAATCTGGCGGAACAATACAGGGAGCGTCACTTCTGGTGGAGGCTACGTAAAAGGAGGGTTCTAATTGGTGGTCCCAGGGTGGTTGTGGTTGGCTGAGGATGGTGGCTTGTGACTCGCTGAGAGACTCCTTAGTTTTCTTATATGGCTGAGGGTGTGAAAGAGAACTGTGGAATGGGCGGCTGGGCATGGTCAACTCAGGTAGATTCCGGCAGACTCGTAGGGGGGACTCAGGTAAACGTCCTCGTCGTCTGTCCTGGGGTTTTGAGGTTGCCTGAGTGGTTATGCTGGCCACTCGGTGTATCGTTGGTTGGGGGCCCGTCATCTCATTAATAATAATACATGGATCGATATTATAACACCAGACAGGTAAAGGAAAACAACACTGGTTCTATTTCAGTATCTCTTGTGAGCCTCTACAATAATTATGATTGCACTAATGACGGAGAACAGGCCGCTTTGATTACAACAACAACAGGCTTTGACAAGATTAAGGGGAGATAGGTCGTTTTTCTGGACCCCCTTCTTTCTCATGTTTAGCCCCATTAGTTTTAAGACGTTCGGCCTATTAGTTTGGCGATTTTAAGACCTTTTGCCCCTTTTCTTTGTCATTATTATGACTTCGGGTATTTAGGTGTCGATGTTTTCCTGGCGATCGATAGCAACCCTGTAATTTAAGAGGAACCGGCCTTTGGCCGGGACATTTTATTATCGAAAAATGTACAAATTTATCTTGAAGGAGGGTCTTTGGGTTAATGTTTTTAAGCTAGATGGAGGTCTAGGGAGGAAACTAAAAACAATAAAAAAATACAAAATGAGCAAATAATTACACCCATCCCCCCTTAAATTTCCTGAAAGAGATGAAAGAGACTAAACAAGGAGAACACCGAGTTGATCAATACACAGACGGTAGGAATCGGTGTCAATATAATGATACCGAAAACCTTGGTGAATGGATATGAACACCATTTGAGGAGCAGTTATTTAAGGGGCTAGTGGCTGTTTGTTTGGTCCATTAATTCATTTATTCATATATTGTTTAGTTTCCTCGCTATACCTCCATCAAGCTTAGAAAAACACCCCCTAGATACGCCTTCTAGATAAATTTGTACATTTTTCGCTAGAAAAATATCCCGGCCGAAGGCTGGTTCCTCCTAAAATTACAGGCTCGCTATCGCTCGCCAGACAAAATCGACATCTAAATGGCACTAAAGGTCTTAAAATTGACAACGAAATGGGGCGAAAGGTGTTAAAATATCAAAACCAATGGGGCTAAGCACGAGGGAGAAAGGGGTCCAGAAAAAACAACTCTCCCCCCTTAATGCCAATGTATCGCAAATAGCTGCAGAGGTTCCGAAGCATAGGTAATATAATGTTCCTGTTTAAATGTTGTATTCTTGCAAATATATGTAGAACACTCGATACATAATTGATTAATAGACATACAGGAATATAAGCTAGGACAATTATTAGTTAACTAATTATCGTTTTTGTTATTATAGATGTTACATATTTAAACCTTGAGCTCCACCTCCACCTTGAGCCACATACAAGATTTTGTAAAAATTGGAATGGAAACTTTTATTCCTCATCAAAAGTATAGTAAAAGATCTAATTCACCTAAATGGTTTGACCATAATTGTGCTAGAGTAACTGAACAAAAAGCAATAGCCTACAATGCATACACAAGATCAAAAACACATGAAGCCTTTAATTACTTTAGAAACATCAGAAATCATGCCAAAACTGTATTAAACCTAACTAAATCAAACTTTCTCCACAAGCAGGCAAATAAACTTCTAAATAATCCAAATGATAACAAAATATTGTGGTCTCCTCTTAATTAATTCAAATCCAACTTCACTACTGCTTCATCCATTCCACCATTAAAATCTCCGACTGGCAATCTTGTAAGTGACCCACGAGGTAAAGCTAACCTTCTTGCGGATACTTTCTCCACCAACTCAACCTTAGATGAAATAAATCAAGATGTCCCTGTACTTAATTTTAATTCGCCTGAAATTCCCTCACTTAAGATCAACACCAGACATGTCAAAACTATTTTGCAGAATCTCTCAGTAGATAAGGCTCCTGGTCCAGATGAAATTCCTCCAATAGTACTTGAGAATTGCTCCTTGGTGCTCGCTCCTGTATTGGCAAAACATTTCCGTCTGTGTACTCATACCTCATGCTTCCCAGTACCCTGGAGGGAAGCAAGCATCCATCCAGTTCCTGGAAGGGGTGCCTCTTCGGATCCATCGAACTGCAGACCAGTAGCTGTGGCTTCCACTCTTGGTAAAGTCTTTGAAATTGTATTAAATAGTCACATAGTTGGGCATCTTGAGAATAATAAATTGGTCAGTGATGGGCAATGTGGTTTTGGACGATGTCGATCAGCTGCAGACATTCTTTGCCTTCTTGTACATCGGATCAGCCAAGCTGCAGACCAGCATGGTGAAACACATGCAATAGCGCTGGATATATCAGGGGTATTTGATGGAGTCGGGCATCAATCCTTATTGTCGAAGATGTCACACTATGGCCTTGCTTCGTTGGTTCCACTAGTTTCTTCTTGTCTTCATAACAGAAAAATGCGTGTAATGGTGGATGGGCTTTGTTCTCGGTTTCACTCAATGAATGCTGGTGTTCCCCAGGGATCAGTTTTGGCCCCAACTCTGTTCCTCATTCGTGTCAGTGATCTCATATCTGCCACTCATGGTCCAATACATTCCTGCGCAGATGACTCAACACTCCACAGTTCCTTCACATTTACCAGTTCTTTCACCCAACCAAATCTTATAAATTAAAAAAGTAAACACTGCAATTTCTCTGAACCAGGACCTTTCTAGAATTAATGAATGGGGACAAAATAATCTAGTTTCCTTTAATGCACAGAAAACCAAGTACATTCAATTTTCTAACCGACAGAATCTCACGGACTCCCATATATTTTGTAATGATGTAAATATTCCCACTTCCCCTAGTATTGACATTATCGGTGTAACATTAACTACTAACTTGAGCTGGACACATTATGTTAGAAGCATTGCTAAGAATGCCTCTAAAAACTGGGACTCTGTACAGAGTTCGAGAATTCTTCACTGACGAGCGGAGCGGTTGGCCGTAATATATAAAAGTCATGTGCATTCTCAGATGGATTACTGTTCACCTCTGTGGGCTGGAAGTGGAGTGGTTGCATTGAGGCAGTTGGACGGGATTCAAAATAGAGCCGTTAGAATAATCAATAACCCTGCAATCACACAGGACCTTCCTACATTGTCCATACGAGGAGGCGTTGCATCCCTTGCATTGTTCTACAGATGTTTTCACAGCAATTGTTCCGAGGAACTTGCTTCAATTGTGCCGCCTCTCCACATCTTTCCCCGTAGAACTAGGGCAGCTGAGAGCGCCCATGAATTTACACTTTCTCCTCCACAATGCAGAACTTCTGCTTATCAGAATTCATTTATCCCCAGAGCTACTACTCTTTGGAATTCACTTCCCTCGAATTGCTTTCCACAAACTTACAATCTACAAATGTTTAAATCCAGTTGTTACAAACATTTTATGAATGGAGGATGCCTTTAGGCACATGAACCTTTTTGTTTTATCTGTGTTTTTCCTTCCTCCGTTCATTGTCTACTTTAAAAAAAAAAAAAAAAAAAAAAAACGCTTTATTTCCCTCATATAATTCTTAAAATTGCAGATATCTATTGCATATATAATTCGTCAAAGAACTTTGGTAATAAGTATTTACTAACCCATACAGTACCGGTGACGTCCTTTTCATTATATTCTGGCAACTGTCTTCGTGGTGCGATGCATAAGGTGTTGATTTTCGGTGTGAGCATCCTGGATTCGAATCCACGGACTGCCACATGTGTTTGTAAATTTCATTAATCGATTTTAGGAGTATAGTTGGTTGTTGGAAGGAACATAATAATTGTATTATTCAGTTAAGGCAGGACATCTACCTATTAAAAGGCTACAGACTATCTCAATCGATCCTTTTAGCTACCATATATCCTTCCGAAGCTTTATAAAATCGTCTAAATGTAGCTAAAATCGAATGAAAAAAGACGTCGCCGGTACATAAGGGGTTAATATAGATGTTACATATTTAAACTCTAATATACTTCTTGAAATTAAAGATATCTATTGCATTTAATTATACGTCACATATATTTAGTAATCATTATTAATTATTAGATATACTAACACATTTACCCTTGTTGCATTCAGTGACGCATTCCGTCAATTCATTCGTGCTATTATTAAACGATTGTTTTCAGCTTAAGAGGAATTTGTAGAGCTCAATGGGCTACGGTAACTAAGATACTTAGTTTTACGTTTGTATTCGTACAGGTTTTTCCTAAACTGAATAAAATCTCCTCATGTTAGCCAATATAACAATGATGAAAGGCGCCATAATACGGAAAAGGTTCAGGGGAGGTTTTTAGTTTGTTCCCTAGACCTACATCAAACTTAAAAATACCCTAAAGTGGAAATCTCCCCCTAATTTAATGCATGTGTTGATATTCCTATTGTAAGATAAGAATATATACCCTTTACACAGAAAATATACAAAGTTCCCAAATATTCAATCTTTAATCTTTAGCGACAACTTTTCCGTTTTCTTCCAGGACATTCTGAAACTAAATGGGATATATTTTCGTGGATTTCGCGCAAACTCGATAATATTTATTGTATTTTGATTACTTTGGCTGGTTTATGGCATTAGTTTTCCGGCAGATTCGGTCGTTGGGAGTTCATACATATTATCTTAAAAGCTGAAACTTTTGCACCGGCTGTTGTTCTTTGAGAAATTGTGTTGTTTATATGTATACAGTATACTATGTTAAATGGTGTCTAATGCTCTCGCTCGCTTTCGCTTTCTCTCTCTCTCTCTCTCTCTCTCTCTCTCTCTCTCTCTCTCTCTCTCTCTCTCTCTCTCTCTCTCTCTCTCTCTCTCTCTCTCTCTCTCTCTCTCTCTCTCTCTCTCTCTCTCTCTCTCTCTCTCTCTCTCTCTCTCTCTCTCTCTCTCTCTCTCTCTCTCAATATATTATAAGGGCCAAATTTTTATAATTATAAAGTTATTTCGCTACAAAGTCTTGGCAATAACTGAGTAATCAGGAGTACCGGTACTGTAGCTTATTAACGTCCCAATATAAAGTAGGTGAAATAAATTATCTAAAGAGTGTACAAAAGAACTTCTCACATATTTTCTCGGTAAAACTATCTACAGTATTGGGGGCATTTATAATAACTGAAACTGTACTTGTTGGAGCGTAGAAATGAACAATACTAAGTTTAGCACCAACTCTACGCACCCCAATAATCATGAAGTTCAGCGATAGGAGGGACTTTGATTTCGATATTCCTTGAATGAAAAAAACTAATTATCAACCCAGAACGAAGGGCGGCGCACTCTTTGCTGCCACTAGGAGCTTGGCGAAAACGACCATAGGTGACCAAACGTAGGTAATATTGTTACTCTCCATAATTGTGATGTCCAGCGGGGGCCTTGAAGCTCCCCATGGATGGCCTCGTCAATGTGTTGGGTTGTCTCCATATATCCCTCCTTGTGATCGACACCTACCATATTATGAAGGCACAAGTTGGGGTTGTTTTAAAGGGAGGAGAGGAAGTGAGGATGAGGGAGAAGGGGGGGGGGGGTAATTGAGAGTGAGCGAGAGTGAGCGAGAGTGAGCGATCAAGAGAGAAGAAAAATACGAAGACATCATTATAAGAATTCATTATCAAATTGATAGGTAGATATATAGATACATAGATGTAAAGAAAGAAAGAGTTACCATGACCTCCGGACTGCATGGGTCGGCAGGCCCTGGCTGAAGCCTCCACGTCGACTCTCAGGAATATCGCAGAGCCTCCAAACGAGAGAGAGAGAGAGGGGTCGCTTTTTTTTTTTTTTTTTTTTTTTTTTTTTTTAATGTGATATATTGGCCGTGTGATATTGAAGGTGATAAATATTGGCGTAAGTTTTGAGAGTACTTTTTTCAGCAGGTTTCTTTTGTTGCTTGAGCTGTTGAATATTCTGGGGGTTGTTATTTATCGTTCGCTGTATTTATGGTCATTTGGCTTTAGTGAGTTAGTGAGTAAAAGTTTTCATTCAAGTGCAGATGGACGTTCACACATACACGACAGCATATACACATTGATATACTCACGCACGCACACACCAATATACACACACACACACACACACACACACACACACACACACTACCGCGCAGACACACACCTTCACTCACTCACTCTCTCATACATACATACGCAACCACAAACATACCCAACGAACAAAATAATACACATACTTTTCACACGCACAAACACAAAGGTACACAGACACACGCTCTATCTCTCTCTCTCTCTCTCTCTCTCTCTCTCTCTCTCTCTCTCTCTCTCTCTCTCACACACCGTTATCACCCCACTGGCCGCTAATGGGAGGGTTGCCAAGATATGCCATACAATTTTTATATTGGAAGGAGAGAGAGAGAGAGAGAGGTGAGGGAGAGTGCGTATCTGTGTAAAGAGAGTGAGTGTATGTGTTCGTTTTGTATTCTATGAGTATGTGTGTGGTTGTGTATGTATAAATGAGTATAAGAGAGAGAGAGAGAGAGAGAGAGAGAGAGAGAGAGAGAGAGATGGAGAGTGGGTAGTCAGACCACGAACATAAAACCAACATGCTGCATTGGTTAACTATAGCCAGAAATCGTCATGATAGCATTTCTTTCATCAACTTTAACTCTATAGGGAAAAGTTATAAATGATTGACGTTCTCTAAATTTAAGGGGGAGGTAGTCGCTTTTTCTTGACCCCCTTCTCCCCCATGTTTAGCATATTAGTTTTGAGATTTTAATTAAGACGTTCGTTCCGTTAGTTTGGCGATTTTGAGACCTTTCGCCTCTTTTCCTTGCTAATAATAGACCTTTCGTGCCATTAATTAAGGTGTCGATTCTTTCTTGGCGAGCGAAAGCAAGCCTGTAATTTTAGAAGGAACCAGCCTTCGGCTGGGACATTTTTCTACCGAAAAATTTACAAATTCACCTTGAAAGGGTGTCTAGGGGTTGTTTTTTATAGCTTGATGGAGGTCTAGCGAGGAAACTAAAAAATGTATTAAATATATAGAGAGATACCAAAAACCAAGCACTACCCCTCCAGAATCTCGCGGATGGGTTAGCAAATTTCCCCTCCTAATACTGATTAATCCTCCCATGGAATAACTTGTGGCGTGTGGCAGGAAATTGAATGTGGCCTGATGATACACAGAGAACTGATTGGATTCTCTACTGGTAAAAATAGTCTTGGTTGACGGTGATCTGCAGGTTGTAGAAAATCTAAAAACAAAAAAACTATATACTGCATATAGGCTATATATATATATATATATATATATATATATACACTGTAAAATATTATATACATATATATAAACACAAATTCTGTGAGTGAGGGAGACAAAAGGCAGAACTGTATGTAGCGAGTGCCTCCCCCATAGTTGAAAGAGTGACAAAGTCAAAATCAAGGGACGTTCGAGCTAAAAATGCCTGGACACACGGAGTTTGAAGCAATTTAAGTCATAGGAGGAGGGAAAGGCTGATTCTGGGAGACAGTTCCAGAGCTCAGCTGTTGTATAGAAGAAAGACTGGTAAAAATATAATTGATTGACTGTGAACTTCAGGATTTATAATTGACTTGATTCAAGTGTCAGTCATTCAGATATCCATGTTGGTAAAAGTTGACTTGATTCAGGTGTATACTTTTTTTGGGCGAGCGATAGCGAGCCTTAGAAGAAATCGGCCTTCGGACGAATCTTGTTTCTATCGAAAATGTTACAAAATAGCTTGAAGAGGGTCTAGTGGGCCAATTTGTGTTTAGCTTGAAGGAAGTCTGGGAAGGCGTCTTTATTAGGCTCGAGGAAAAACAAAAAAATACACAGGCAAGAAAAATCCTCAATAATAATTTAACAAAGCATCATGATAATTACCCACAAGGCACCGAACCATATAACTTGTGACAGAAGATTGAATGTGGGCTGATGAGATACAAGGAACTGATTGAATTATTTGCTGGTGAACACTAAAAATAGACTTGATTGTTGTTGAAGGTCAGGATTTTTCGTTTAGTTTCGTCGAGTTTATTATTTCATTCATGTTTCTTTGTTCTTTCACATTCAGACTTAAGGGAGCTAAGACGGTATTGTACAGCATAATTTACTGGTTCGGATCAATGGTTTAAGGAGGGGTTTTAGTTTGCTCTCTAAACCTCTATCAAGCTTAAAAAAACACCCCCAAGACCCCCCTTCGATACAAATTTGTACATTTTTCGGTAGAACATTTTCCCGGCCGAAGGCCGATTCCTCTTACAATAATGGCTCACTATCGCTCGCCAGGGAAAAAATGGACATCTAAATGACACGAAAAGTCTTAATGTTGACAATGAAATGGGACGAAAGTGGTAAAATAGCCAAACTCATGGTCGGAACGCCTTAAAATCTCAAAACTAATGGGGCTAAACATGAGGGAGAAGGGGGTCGAGAAAAACCCTCTGCCTCCCCTTAATCCCCCTACAGTGACCTTACATTAAATCCGCACTTTAGCTTAGGTTAACCTATTCATTCGGTTCTTATGTACATCTCATATCGCTTGAATTATCTAAATCTCATATACCTTGCATTATCAACAGCTCATATCCCTGCATTTCATATCCTTGCATTATCTAACATCTCATATCCTTGCATTATCTAACATCTCATATCCTTGTATTATCTAATATCTTATATCTCTTGCAATACCAATCCTCTCATATTTCTTGCATTATCAACATCTCATATCCTTGCAATATCAACATCTCATATCCCTTGGATTATCAACATCGCATGTCCCTACATCTCGTATCCCTTGCATTATCAACATCGCATATCCCTACATCTCATATCCCTTGCATTATCAACATCGCATATCCCTACATCTCATATCCCTTGCATTATCAACATCGCATATCCCTACATCTCATATCCCTTGCATTATCAACATCGCATATCCCTACATCTCATATCCCTTGCATTATCAACATCGCATATCCCTACATCTCATATCCCTTGCATTATCAACATCGCATATCCCTACATCTCATATCCCTTGCATTATCAACATCGCATATCCCTACATCTCATATCCCTTGCATTATCAACATCGCATATCCCTACATCTCATATCCCTTGCATTATCAACATCGCATATCCCTACATCTCATATCCCTTGCATTATCAACATCGCATATCCCTACATCTCGTATCCCTTGCATTATCAACATCGCATATCCCTACATCTCATATCCCTTGCATTATCAACATCGCATATCCCTACATCTCATATCCCTTGCATTATCAACATCGCATATCCCTACATCTCATATCCCTTGCATTATCAACATCGCATATCCCTACATCTCGTATCCCTTGCATTATCAACATCGCATATCCCTACATCTCATATCCCTTGCATTATCAACATCGCATATCCCTACATCTCATATCCCTTGCATTATCAACATCGCATATCCCTACATCTCATATCCCTTGCATTATCAACATCGCATATCCCTACATCTCATATCCCTTGCATTATCAACATCGCATATCCCTACATCTCATATCCCTTGCATTATCAACATCGCATATCCCTACATCTCATATCCCTTGCATTATCAACATCGCATATCCCTACATCTCGTATCCCTTGCATTATCAACATCGCATATCCCTACATCTCATATCCCTTGCATTATCAACATCGCATATCCCTACATCTCATATCCCTTGCATTATCAACATCGCATATCCCTACATCTCATATCCCTTGCATTATCAACATCGCATATCCCTACATCTCGTATCCCTTGCATTATCAACATCGCATATCCCTACATCTCATATCCCTTGCATTATCAACATCGCATATCCCTACATCTCATATCCCTTGCATTATCAACATCGCATATCCCTACATCTCATATCCCTTGCATTATCAACATCGCATATCCCTACATCTCATATCCCTTGCATTATCAACATCGCATATCCCTACATCTCATATCCCTTGCATTATCAACATCGCATATCCCTACATCTCGTATCCCTTGCATTATCAACATCGCATATCCCTACATCTCATATCCCTTGCATTATCAACATCGCATATCCCTACATCTCATATCCCTTGCATTATCAACATCGCATATCCCTACATCTCATATCCCTTGCATTATCAACATCGCATATCCCTACATCTCATATCCCTTGCATTATCAACATCGCATATCCCTACATCTCATATCCCTTGCATTATCAACATCGCATATCCCTACATCTCATATCCCTTGCATTATCAACATCGCATATCCCTACATCTCATATCCCTTGCATTATCAACATCGCATATCCCTACATCTCATATCCCTTGCATTATCAACATCGCATATCCCTACATCTCATATCCCTTGCATTATCAACATCATATCCCTACATCTCATATCCCTTGCATTATCAACATCGCATATCCCTACATCTCATATCCCTTGCATTATCAACATCGCATATCCCTACATCTCATATCCCTTGCATTATCAACATCGCATATCCCTACATCTCATATCCTTGCATTATCAACATCGCATATCCCTACATCTCATATCCCTTGCATTATCAACATCGCATATCCCTACATCTCGTATCCCTTGCATTATCAACATCGCATATCCCTACATCTCATAACCCTTGCATTATCAACATCGCATATCCCTACATCTCATATCCCTTGCATTATCAACATCGCATATCCCTACATCTCATATCCCTTGCATTATCAACATCGCATATCCCTACATCTCATATCCCTTGCATTATCAACATCGCATATCCCTACATCTCATATCCCTTGCATTATCAACATCGCATATCCCTACATCGTATCCCTTGCATTATCAACATCGCATATCCCTACATCTCATATCCCTTGCATTATCAACATCGCATATCCCTACATCTCATATCCCTTGCATTATCAACATCGCATATCCCTACATCTCATATCCCTTGCATTATCAACATCGCATATCCCTACATCTCGTATCCCTTGCATTATCAACATCGCATATCCCTACATCTCATATCCCTTGCATTATCAACATCGCATATCCCTACATCTCATATCCCTTGCATTATCAACATCGCATATCCCTACATCTCATATCCCTTGCATTATCAACATCGCATATCCCTACATCTCATAACCCTTGCATTATCAACATCGCATATCCCTACATCTCGTATCCCTTGCATTATCAACATCGCATATCCCTACATCTCATATCCCTTGCATTATCAACATCGCATATCCCTACATCTCATATCCCTTGCATTATCAACATCGCATATCCCTACATCTCATATCCCTTGCATTATCAACATCGCATATCCCTACATCTCATATCCCTTGCATTATCAACATCGCATATCCCTACATCTCATATCCCTTGCATTATCAACATCGCATATCCCTACATCTCATATCCCTTGCATTATCAACATCGCATATCCCTACATCTCATAACCCTTGCATTATCAACATCGCATATCCCTACATCTCATAACCCTTGCATTATCAACATCGCATATCCCTACATCTCATATCCCTTGCATTATCAACATCGCATATCCCTACATCTCATATCCCTTGCATTATCAACATCGCATATCCCTACATCTCATATCCCTTGCATTATCAACATCGCATATCCCTACATCTCATATCCCTTGCATTATCAACATCGCATATCCCTACATCTCATATCCCTTGCATTATCAACATCGCATATCCCTACATCTCATATCCCTTGCATTATCAACATCGCATATCCCTACATCTCATCCCTTGCATTATCAACATCGCATATCCCTACATCTCGTATCCCTTGCATTATCAACATCGCATATCCCTACATCTCATCCCTTGCATTATCAACATCGCATATCCCTACATCTCATATCCCTTGCATTATCAACATCGCATATCCCTACATCTCATATCCCTTGCATTATCAACATCGCATATCCCTACATCTCATATCCCTTGCATTATCAACATCGCATATCCCTACATCTCATATCCCTTGCATTATCAACATCGCATATCCCTACATCTCATATCCCTTGCATTATCAACATCGCATATCCCTACATCTCATATCCCTTGCATTATCAACATCGCATATCCCTACATCTCATATCCCTTGCATTATCAACATCGCATATCCCTACATCTCATAACCCTTGCATTATCAACATCGCATATCCCTACATCTCATAACCCTTGCATTATCAACATCGCATATCCCTACATCTCATATCCCTTGCATTATCAACATCGCATATCCCTACATCTCATATCCCTTGCATTATCAACATCGCATATCCCTACATCTCATAACCCTTGCATTATCAACATCGCATATCCCTACATCTCATAACCCTTGCATTATCAACATCGCATATCCCTACATCTCGTATCCCTTGCATTATCAACATCGCATATCCCTACATCTCATAACCTTGCAATATCAAACATCTTAAGGGGAGACGGACCGTTGTTTTTCTTCTATTAATTCATGTATTCCTTTATTTCTTAAGCTTAGAAAAACACCCCCTAGACCCCCTTTCAAGATATATTTGTAAATTTTTCGGTAGATAAATGTCCCGGCCGAAGGCTGCTTCCTCTTAAAATTTCAGGCTCGCTATCGCTCGCCAGGAAATAATCGACATCTCAATGGCACGAAAGGTCTTAAAATTGACAACGAAATGGGGCGAAAGGTGTTACAATCGCCAAACTAATGGGCCGAACGTCTTATAATCTCAAAACAATTATGACTTACCACGAGGGATAAAGGGGACCAGAAAAACGACCCATCTCCCCTTAACCTCAAGAGTCCATCAGCCTCACCTTAAATACCTTGCAATATTATACATCTTCTATTATCACCCTCTCATATCCCTTGTACCATCTACATATAAGCTGCTCCCACGGTATTGAATATCTGATAGTATACATTTCTTGGCCACCCTTTACCTACATCTGCTCTTAACCCTTTCGTTATCCAAAACGCATTTCTTTTCTGTTTCCGGCTATTATTAGACGATGTTGTTCAGAGTAGGAAGGGTATAGGGACGTCAGAGGGTTAATTTAGTATAGTCTTTACCCTTATCATTCCCACAGATCCTTCTTAAACTGTACATAATCGTCTAATGATAGCCAGCATAAACTGTCAAAGTGCGGCTTAGATCCTCAAGGGGTTAATGTAGGTTTCTATAGCTACTCACATTATCCAGCAGCTCGTATAAACCTGAATGAAATCGTCTAGTGTCAGCCAGAATAACATCATAAAGTGACGCCATTATACTGACGTGAATAATGACAGGGGTTGAACCACTTTAGCTGATCCAGTGCACTATTTCACCCTTTCTGTACCGGTGAAGTCTTATATATTTGATGTCAGCTACATTTAGACGATTTTATGAAGCTAAGGAAGGATACATGGTAGCTAAAGGGATTCATTTAGATAGTCTGTAGTCTTTAAATGGGCAGACGTTATTCCTAAGCTGAATTAAATCGTCTAATAGTTGCCAGAATACAATGAAAAGGACGTCACTGGTACTGAATGGATTTAAGGAAGTAGTGAAAGACCACTTAACGAAACACATAAAAGTGGGGGCATCAAGCGAACTGGTTCACACACACACACACACACACACACACACACACACACACACACACACACACACACACACATTTATATAGATGCACTGACCATACAGACCATACGATCCAAGGGAGGTGATCAGTGGACGAATAGGAGAGCGCACCAAGAGAGAGAGAGAGAGACGTAATAGCCAATGCATGTTTGTGTTTCTAATTGATTGTATATACTGTATGTGTTTGGGTTTGTGTATGTGATTGTATATACTGTATGTGTTTGGGTTTGTGTATGTGATTGTATATACTGTATGTGTTTGGGTTTGTGTATGTGATTGTATATACTGTATGTGTTTGGGTTTGTGTATGTGATTGTATATACTGTATGTGTTTGGGTTTGTGTATGTGATTGTATATACTGTATGTGTTTGGGTTTGTGTATGTGATTGTATATACTGTATGTGTTTGGGTTTGTGTATGTGATTGTATATACTGTATGTGTTTGGGTTTGTGTATGTGATTGTATATACTGTATGTGTTTGGGTTTGTGTATGTGATTGTATATACTGTATGTGTTTGGGTTTGTGTATGTGATTGTATATACTGTATGTGTTTGGGTTTGTATATACTGTATGTGTTTGGGTTTGTGTATGTGATTCATTGTGGTTGTGTTAACGTGTATGACTAGCTGTTTGTGTGTTGAAGATTGTGTATATGGTGTGTGTATGTGTCTGTGTGTGTTTGTGTATTTACCTAATTGTATTTTACAGGATTGAGATTACTCTAGTAGTGTCCCGTTTGCTTTTAACTTATCATAATTTACTGTAAACGCTTGAATACTTTGTGCACACACTAGGTCGTTTGGTAACTTATTCCACTTCTCAACCATTCTATCTGGAAAACCAAACTTCCTAACATCCTTCCTAGCTCTCCTCCTCAACAGTTTATAGTCATGTCCTCTCGTCCTCCCCACCGCCGGCCAAACAGAATGTGGTTGATCAATAAATTCCTTTCCGTGAACACACCTAAATATAGCTATCATGTCTCCCCTATCCCTTCTCTGTTCAAGTGAGGGAATCCCCAGGTGACACGGCCGGTCTTCATATTGTAAGTTTTTTAACCCTGGCACCCATCTTGTGATCACACGCTGAATTTTCTCGAGCTTACTTATGTGTTTTTTCATGTGTGGATTCCATACAACCGCTGCATACTCCAGGCTAGGCCTTAAAAACTGTGTTATTAATATCTTCACCATGTCTTCATTTATGAATTTAAACGCTACCCTAATATTTGCCCACCACGAATATGCCTTATTTACCAAGTTATTGATGTGGTCACCGGGATCTAACCTCCTGTTCACTACAACTCCTAAGTCTTTTTCCGTCTCTGACTTTTCCAACCTTACATCGCCCATACTGTACTCCCCATGGGGTCTTCCCTGGCCGTCTCCCATCTCCATCACGTGGCATTTATCAATGTTGAACTCCATTTTCCACATTCGGCTCCATTGATACAGCTTATTGATGTCCTCCTGGAGCATTTTACAGCAATTGTTATCAACCACTTTCCTCACTAATTTTGCATCATCGGCGAACATGTTAATATAGCTTCTAATTCCAAGAGGCAGATAATTAATTTTATAAAAATTAAAAACATCAATGGGGCCAACACTGAGCCCTGGGGCACTCCACTTATCACATCACTCCATGATGAATATTTCCCTCTTATGATGGTTCTCATTTTCCTCCCGGTTAAGAAATCCTTCATCCATTTTAAGAGTCCACCGGTGATTCCTCCACACATTTCAAGTTTATATAGAAGCCTTTTATGGGGTACTTTATCAAAAGCTTTTTTGAAATCTAAAAATACACAATCTGCCCATCCGTCTCGTTCTTGCATAATTTCAATCACTCTATCATAGAAGCTCAGCAAATTTGACACACATGACCTATTTGACCTAAAACCAAACTGACAATCCGATAGTAAATGGTTCTCCTCGAGGTGACAAATCCAAAATTTCCTGATCAATTTCTCAAGCAGTTTTACTACAACACAAGTCAAAGACACGGGTCTGTAGTTATTTGCATCTTCTTTCGGTCCTTTCTTGTATATCGGTACAATATCAGCAGCCTTCCACACCTCGGGTAGCTCGCCTTGGGACAAAGATTTTTTTTTTAAATCTCTTATGGGAAAGCTTAGTTCCTCTGCACATTCACTCAACATCCACCCAGAAATATGATCCGGCCCCATAGCCTTTCTTTTATTTAGGTCTAACATGCAGTCCCTTACTTCGTCCCTTCTTAATATAATATCTTTCATGGGCATGACTGGTCTCTGTATTGGATTCTTATAATCATCATCACCATTATTATTTTCTTGAACAAACACCGATTGAAATTTTGCATTAAAAACCTCACCAATTTTTTCCTCCTCCTCAAATATTTCTCCATTGTGAACGATCCTTTGGATCTTTTCCTTCACTTTAGTTCTCTGAATCCATATAATATGTTGGGATCATCTTTGCTCTTCATAACCACCCCTCTCTCAAAATCCTTCTCCTCCTGTCTCCTCACTTTGGTGTAGTTATTTCTTGCTATTTTATACCTCTCGTAAGATTGATCACTCTTGTGTCTTCTAAAGCGTTTCCATAACCTATCACGTTCAACTTTAGCTTTATAACATCTAGCACCAAACCAAGCATTCTTTGCTTCAGGAAAATTCTTGGCTATTGGTATGTATTTGTCAGCACCTTGTTTGCATATGTTACAGAAGGCTTCGTATTGCTCATTAATATCATATTTATTCAATACGTTATCCTCCCAATTAATGTTTTGGAAAAACTCTCGCAATTGGTTGTATCTTCCTCTGGGATAATCCAGCCGGTCTTTCTTGAACTCCTCTTTACTTGGTAATAAGTCATACTTCAATATAAAATTAAAGTCTAATACGACATGATCACTTTTACCTACTGGTGGTTTATAACTTACCTCAAATATTTCATTGGCACATCTCGTAAAAACCAGATCTAATAATGAAGGAGTATCACTCCCTCTCACCCTTGTTGGCTCTTCTATGTGTTGATGCAACAGGTATGTTGTCATCAACTCTAGTAGTCTACATCCCCAACTGTTCTCTCTCTCAGGACACTCTAAAGTTGACCAATCAATATTCCCACTGTTGAAGTCTCCGGTAATAATAATACTTTTGTTCCTATCTTCTGCCTCCTTGATAACATACTCCAGATTTATTAAAGTTTCATTCAGCATTGCTTCGTGTTCCTCACTGGTCCAGGCTGCAGTTAGTGGCGGCACATACACATTTAATATTATAATTCCTTCGTTACCTCTCACTATTTCTATTGCTACTATTTCTGAAGCAGAAAGCAGTGTGTGTGTGTATGCATGTGTATAGCTGTATGTGTGTGTAATAATAATAATAATAATAATAATAAACGGTTTATTAAAGAATGGCAGCCTCATGAGCTGAAAATACACATTTTACAATTTAGTGGATGAACATGAGATGTACAGATATGAGGATGGTAAGCTTAGTTTACAAACAAAATAAATAAATACAATAATGATGCATGTGCAGAATACAAATTATCATAAAATAACCATGAGAGTAAGTGATATACAGTACATATACACATTTATTTACTTACTCATATACAGAACAACACAAACGCTCACGTATGCACACAAACATACATACATACAGAAACTGTTTTGGTATGGTCAGGGTGAAGAGGGTGCAGGTACTACAATGGGAGGTTAATCCTCGGTAGTGTGGTGTGTGTGTGTGTGTGTGTGTGTGTGTGTGTGTGTGTGTGTGTGTGTGTGTGTGTGTGTGTGTGTGTGTGTGTGTGTGTGTGTGTGTGTGTGTGTGTGTGTGTGTGTGTGTGTGTGTGTGTGTGTGTGTGTGTGTGTGTGTGTGTGTGTGTGTGTGTGTTACAGGAGGCGAAATATGGAAGAGCTGGGCGTTCTATTGTTAAGGGTGGAAATACATGGATGAAGATACGCGAACACTTAATAATAGATAATGCTTATGCATAGATTTATAATCAGAAGTTGCGCTAGTGAGCAATATGTTCTCGCTCATATGTACGTATACTTACATACATATGTGCATATGACCATATAAATACATGTACAGTACATATATATATTATATACCTTATATTCTCAACCGGGCTCGAACCATTGACAGCACATACACACAGACATACATATATATAAATATATGCACATTACATGCTTAAATGCTCTTCTCTTATCCTACCTGATACTCTCAGCCGGGCTCGAACCACAAACAGTATACACTATAGACACATATATATACATAAATAACGCATACATACATACACATATACGCACACATACATACACATATACTGCACATACATAGATACATATATACACATATACATAAACAAACTCAAGCAAATACATACATAAATTATATTCTAATACACACACGCTCACACACTTATGCATATATTATTAAAGGTGGGCGCGTATATATGGTGTGACAGGCCGTTATTACACATTATTAATAATATTAACAATGGTTGGGATAGGACTATTTTTATATCTGTCAGTTCTTGCTCTTATTGGTTGGAGTGTGTTGAAATGACGAGCTGCACGTGTAGGTCTAGGGGCGTCTGGTGGAAGTAAGTTTCTGTGTCGTGGGTGAACAAGCAGCTTAGATGCAAACTGTTTGAGTGTGTTGTAGTGGTGGGTTGAGAGTGCAAGTATGCTAAGGGTGGTGAGAGCTTCCTCGTACCCTGGATATGTGCCACTGGATATGTGTGTGTGTGTGTGTCTGTATGTGTGTGTGTGTGTGTGTGTGTGTGTATGTATGTGTGTATCTGTATGTGTGTGTGTGTGTGTGTGTCTGTATGTGTGTGTGTGTGGCTCTGTACGTAACTCTCTCTCCACAGTCCTCTCTCCTGCCCTGCCGCAATATTAGCTTTTTCAAACGAGCCCTTAATGACGTAATTGGGTTGTTAGCGGAGTTTAAGCGGTGATAAATTGGATGATGGTTCGTGCTGGATGCTGTAATAATCGTAAAAATTGTTCGAAATAGAAGCCTACAACCTTTTTCCCAAGTTTTGTCTTTTTCAGTGTGGAGATGTGAGTTTCGGTTAGTGTTGAGAAGTGTAGAGTAGCTCGTAAATGTTAGTGGACCTCTCATGCTAATCATTATGCAATTATATCAGCAGTCTTGGACATATATTTTCCCCAACCATTTATTATGTTATATCTATTAAACTTGATGGAAGTCTAGGGAGTAATTAGCACAATAGTATATTCATAAATGTATAAGCTAATACATAAACCTTACTTCCTTGATATAAAGCAACACCAATTCGTACATCTATCCTAGTGGTTGTATTGGCATAAAGGAAACATAGGAGATCAATAGAATGTTACGACAGATTGAAGCATACTGGAAAATAACGCTAGGATGTGGAAAGAGGGAAGTCTTGGTGGTCTCTTGTATTTTACTTTCCTCGATAGACCTCCATCAAGCTTAAAATAAACACCCCATAGACCCACTTTTAAGATAAATTAGTACATTTTTCGATAGAAAAATTACCCGGCCAAAGGCCGGGCTCGCTTTCGCTCGCTTTCGCTCGCCAGGAAAAAATCGATACCTAAATGACACGAAAGGTCTTGATATTGACAACAAAAATGGGGCGAAAAGTCTCATAATCGCCAAACTAACGGAACGAACGTCTTATATTCTCAAAACTAATATGCTAAACGTGAGGGAAAATGGGTTCCAGCAAAAGTGAGTACCTTCTAGCGGTGGCCTGTTTTAGGTAGTTGTTGTGATGGGGAGGCTGAAGATTCCCTCATGTGGAAATTATG
Organism: Paralithodes platypus; assembly: GCA_032716605.1. Lineage (NCBI taxonomy): Eukaryota > Metazoa > Arthropoda > Malacostraca > Decapoda > Lithodidae > Paralithodes > Paralithodes platypus. The sequence goes on along the minus strand of CM064527.1, from coordinate 39,193,898 downwards.
TTTATTGACGTCGCGGTTTTATTGTTCGGATTTATGAATAAGATAATGAAGGTCCATTTATATGCTAATTTGTCATAGTTCCCTGCTTATTTAGAGATAATTTATAATAGTATTAATAATAGTTAGCCATAAAAAATGAAGGTCCATTTATATGCTAATTTGTTATAGTTCCCTGCTTATTTAGAGGTAATTTATAATAATATGAATAATAATGATGAGTAAGTAAATGAAGGTCCATATATACCTGTATAGTAATCTTACTAGTTCCCTACTTATTTAACCCTGGACAGGATTCGTGGGGTCATTTAAGGAACGCGAAAATCCGCCTTTGTCTATGCTTGCATGTCACGTGACCGGGGGAGCCAATAGGAGGCTGAATTTCCTGGTGAGGCAAGCCATCTATCAGTAGGAGCTGGGACCCCACCAAAGACAGACCTGCGCTGCTCGCTCCTCCCACCACAACCCTTTCACCCCTTTTCCGGTGCCACATATGACCCAGTAAACACAGTAAGTTTTTGTACCATATTTGTTGAAAGTTACAGTAATCATATGTTTCATGCCTTTGTATTAGACTTAGGACTTTCAGTCTTCTACACATGATGGCTAGATTATGTGACGTCGTGTCCTGACTGTTGCCAGATATCTGAGTTGCCATATACCGCCACAATTTTTTTTTTCTTGTTTTTTTTTTCTTGTTTTTTTTTTCTGATTTCGCTATTGGTGTATTTCCTCATTGAATTTGACAAAGTACTTACCTGTTATGCCCCCAGTGACTACCTACCCATTTCCTTATAATTTTACCTGGTTTCTGCTGATTGATTGGTACCAATTAGTTACCTGTCATGCCCCCAGTTGCCCAGGGACAAGCTACCCATTTTATTACCATTTTACCTGTTCCTGGTGATTGAATTTGACAAAGTACTTACCTGTTGTGCCCCCAGTGACTACCTACCCATTTCCTTATAATTTTACCTGGTTTCTGCTGATTGATTGGTACCAATTAGTTACCTGTCATGCCCCCAGTTGCCCAGGGACAAGCTACCCATTTTATTACCATTTTACCTGTTCCTGGTGATTGAATTTGACAAAGTACTTACAAGTTGTGCCCCCAGTGACTACCTACCCATTTCCTTATAATTTTACCTGGTTTCTGCTGATTGATTGGTACCAATGACTTACCTGTCATGCCCCCAGTTGCCCAGGGACAAGCTACCCATTTTATTACCATTTTACCTGTTCCTGGTGATTGAATTTGACAAAGTACTTACCTGTTGTGCCCCCAGTGACTACCTACCCATTTCCTTATAATTTTACCTGGTTTCTGCTGATTGATTGGTACCAATTAGTTACCTGTCATGCCCCCAGTTGCCCAGGGACAAGCTACCCATTTTATTACCATTTTACCTGTTCCTGGTGATTGAATTTGACAAAGAACTTACCTGTTGTGCCCCCAGTGACTACCTACCTATTTCCTTATAATTTTACCTGGTTTCTGCTGATTGATTGGTACCAATTAGTTACCTGTCATGCCCCCAGTTGCCCAGGGACAAGCTACCCATTTTATTACCATTTTATCTGTTCCTGGTGATTGAATTTGACAAAGTACTTACCTGTTGTGCCCCAGTGACTACCTACCCATTTCCTTATAATTTTACCTGGTTTCTGCTGATTGATTGGTACCAATGACTTACCTGTCATGCCCCCAGTGCCCAGGGACAAGCTACCCATTTTATTACCATTTTACCTGTTCCTGCTGATTGAAATTTACCAAGTACTTACCTGTTATGGCCCCACATTTTTTTTTTTTATATTTTTTTAATATTTTTAGGGTGTAGTATGTATTATTCAAGCAGTATTCATCATTCACATGAGTTGTGATCAAAATCCATGCATTTATAATCATCCTATACATTGTGGAAAGTGTTGTCTACTTTCAGAGGGTTGCGGCCGGAGCGGTGCTGGGAGATAAGGTTAACCCTTTCAGTACTGTGTGTGTATAACTACTCCAAACCCCCATTATTCATACTGATATTGTTCTTAGGTTGTTTAGGAATGTCCATGGTGATTTATAGGCAGATTCATAAACAATTTGTTCAGTTATGAATTTTTTTCTCTCAAATTTTTGCCGAAAACTGTCTGACGTCTCGGAGTTAAGTGTACACAATGCTATGTCATTGCTATTTACTAGTTCTGATCTCAATATTTAGGGTTTCCCTGTGTTCCAGTGTTGGTTGGCACTATTCTGACAAAGTTTCAACTAAATCCACCAATATTTAGGCACCCTAATGATTTTCTGTAAACCATTGATCATTTTTTTGAGTTTTCGAAATTAACCCTTTTTATTCTTTGCACAGATCGCGCCCTATGGGACCCAGGTCGACAAGACTGCAGCTGATGAGGTCCACACCATCCCCCTACTAGTCACCAGAGTTTCACTATCCTCAGGGAACTTTAAGTATTTATTTTTATTTTTTAGTAAACTTAGTCATTTTCTTAAGTTATTTTTCTAGAATAATCATTAAAAATATAAAAATCACTCTTATTTTCAATTCCACTTCACATTAGATTAAGCATTCCTTATATTACATGTTCAAATGTAGACAAAAAATCTATCTCAATTACCTGATTTTTGGCGAATATTTTAGTGCGGCGTGCCACTTTCGACCCTCGTTTCCTTTACCGTACGCGTTAGAACGCGAAACCTGTCCAGGGTTAACGATAATTTATAATGATATGAATAATAATTATGAATAAGATAATGAAGGTCCATTTCTATACTAAGCTTGATGGCTTCCTCCATATTTGATGATGATGATTATAATAATATTAATTATAATTATGAGTAAGATAATGAAGGTTAATTTATATAGTATTATTAATGGTTTCCTCCATATTTTATGATGATGATGATAATAATATGAATAATAATTATTTGTTTTATTTTTCAAACTAAAACAGATCGCAGTCTTCATCTTTTATAATTTTAACAAAATATAGATCACATAACATTAATTGAAGCATTTATGGATACAGATTAAAGTAATACAATGATATAAGCGACTCGTGTGAATTGCCTTGTTCAAGATCGCTATGCCGTATAGTACCGGTGTCGTGCTTTTCATTATATTCTGGCTACTGTTAGACGATTTTAGACAATTTAGGAAAGACATCTACGCATTAACAGACTACAGACTATCTCAATTATTCCTTTTAGCTACCAAATATCCTTCCTAAACTTCATAAAATCGTCTAAATGTAGCTGAAATTAAATAAATAAGACGTCACCCGTATTTCAAGGGATACATTATTTTAATTGTTTTCTTCCATAAAAAAAGTATAATAAACTGGAAAACAGACAAATAATTAAGCGAGCTATTAAAGGTAGATGGGTAGTTTTTCTGGTCCCCCTTCTTCCTCGTGTTTAGCCGTATTAGTTTTCAGATTTTAAGACGTTTGGCCTATTAGTTTGGCGAGTTTAAGACCTTTCGTCCCATGTCTTAGTCAATATTAAGACTTTTCGGATCATTTAGGTGTTGATTTTTTCCTGGCGAGCGATAGCGAGCTTGTAATTTAAGAGTAACCGGCCTTTGGCCAGGACATTTTTCGATAGAAAAATGTAAAAATTTATCTCGGAGGGTCATGGGCGGGTGTTTTTATAAGCTTGATGGAGGTCTACGGAGGAACTAAAAAAATAGTAAAAATAAATACAGAAATGAGCAATATAAATACGCCCATCCCCCTTAATCACTTTTTGATATCACTAATAACCTAATTATCACTCTCATACACAAACAGGCATCGAGTGGGATAAGCCTATTGATGGCCTTGCAAATCCTAAAAGCTTCCAACTCGGTGCGTGATTGGTTTATTTTATCTAAGGTCTGGATATATATTTATAGTCAATTCATTATAAGTAGGCCAGAAATCTAAATCCCAAATCTTTATAACCGGAAATAATTAAAGCAATATTTGATTAGCTCATAATTTGATTGATGGTTTTGAAGAACTATGAGATTTGCAGTAATCAGAAATTTAGCTTTTAGGCTTACATAATTATATTTTACTGATAATTTTTATCACAATTTTGTTTAAACAATCTAAGCGATTTGGTAGCTTCAGATATAGACTGGATGCTGTTTAGAAAACATATTTGCGTTTGCACTAATGTTATCCCATGTATTGCATGTAGAAGTTTGTGAAACGCGTGACTTAATGGTAATTTTTTAGAAAAACACTTTATATCCATATAATTTTCTCCAAAAGTCGAAATTAGCTATTTAAGTGTGAAGATGTATTTGAAGATCAATCATATTCGGTTAACCTTTTCAGTATTAGAACGCCTTGTTTCCTTTAATTCAGGCTATCGTTAAATGGTTGTACTCAGCTTGGAAGGCCCCCCTAGGAATGGAGGCCCCCCTAGGAATGGAGGCATATTATCTATCAACTAACCCTCTTATTTCCACATGTTTTTCCTGAACTAAATAGAATCGTCTACTGATATCCAAAATAGAATACTTAACTACTGAAGGGGCTAAGGTAAAAGAAAAGTGAGAGAGTGGAAAGATATCTGGAGTGTATCATGGTGTAAACACAAGAGGAACATGTCACAGTGGGAAACAGAGGGTCCAAGAAATGACAGATTTGCACCTGAATGTGAAAGAAGACATTGGAAGCTTGACAGTATAAGACAATATATCCTGTATATATTTATGTCAGGTCAGGTTAGGTGAAGGTATGGTATTGAGGGATAAGCCTTTACAACATCACCTCGTATCTATTTGTTTACTAAGGGATCATTTGCATATCTAATATGCCAGAGATAGGAGGGCTCCTACGGAAATGTATCTTTAGGAGTAACAGTATAATCAGTATACATCCACGTAGAGTAGCAAATCTATTTATGTTGTGGGTCCCAAGGATAGTATGTATGTATGTATGTATGTATGTATGGATGGATGTACGTATGTACTCAGGCACTTACCCCACTTTTATTTATGTATGTATTTATGTTTTTTTTTTTTTTTTTTTTTTTGGGGGGGGGGGGGAGAGGGGTCTCGAGACAGAGCCCGAACATGGACATCACAACACAGCAGAAAAACAAAACACAACAAAACACAAAAACACACACATCTAAGAATAGTTTGGTACAGTTAAATCAATAGTTTGCTGATAACTTGAAGGAACATTTGGATCATATTTAGCGAAAACGGATAATAACTCGACTAAGCATGGACAATTACAAACAATTAACCACTTGCGAGTTTTGGTCTATACGGGAGTTGGAGCGGTGACCATCAATATTTAGCAGAATTATCAGCTATAATACGGTCATTATACATTTTTAAATATATAAAACCAAATTGATCATACTTTTAATTCATCAGAAACCCACATTATATTGCATTTCTCTTTAATATCGATGTTCACGGCTCCAACTTCAGTATAGCCTGAAACTCGCAAGTGGTCAATTGATGTTCTCTTAGCCCAGTAATATATCTTCTTATATTAGCCAATGTATGAAAAAAGAAAAGCGTCATAAAATAATGCAAGGGTAAAACAATGTTTCCTCCAAATATTGTAGATATTCTAGTTTACGAGTGTAGTGTGTTACTTTACCCTCTCTATACTGGCGACGTCTTTTATAAATATATTTTGGCTATATTTTGACTTTAGTGCAGTTTAAGAAGGATCTGTGGAAGTAAACAGGGTTAAGGGATACTGTTCAAAGTCTGTTAATTGCTGGAGGGATTTTCTAAATTGAATACACTCTTGTAATAGTACCAGAAAGATAATGCGACGCCGCCGATACAGAAAGGGTTAACTCGGCCTCGTATTTCACTACCGGGCTATTCTTATCCTCGGTTTCTCTCTCATTTTCCCAAGTTTCGATTTACGCTTCTCAATTTACGTTCTGACTTATGCTCCCTCCTCCACGTTTCGATTTGCATGTTTACACTCCCCGTTCCTTAACTCCTTTCCAAGTTCCTGCTCACGTTCGCCCCTCAACGTTAGGATTTACCTTCCCTCCACGTTCATAATTACGCCCCCTCCTTACGTTCCGATTTACGCCCCCCCCCCCCTTTATGATCCGATTTACACCCCTAACCCCCTACGTTCTGACCCCCCCCCTCCCCTTTTACGATCCGATTACGCCCCTACCCCGTACGATCCGATTTGCATCCCCTAGTTACCCCCTTACGTTCCGACTTACGCCCATTCCCCACTACGATCCGACTAATACTCCCCCCACCCCACCCCACCCCCCATTGCAGCGGACCGTAGAGGAATAGGCTCATTTGAGGGGAAGGAAAATTGTGCGTGGCGAGATGAGATGTGGCAGGGGCGCGCAAAAGGTTAATTATGAGACGATTAAGCTTAATGAGAAAGGGAGGGGGGAATTTGAGGGGGATGGATGGGGGCAGGTGCTGGTGACAGTGATGAAGGGGAAGATGACAGGTAAGGAGGTGGGGGAGCGGGAGGGAGAGGAATGGAGGGATTTGGAGAGTTGAGGGGAAAGGAAATTACATGTAGGTATAGTTTGTTTCTTTCGAACTGATGGTAAATTGCAAAGTTTCCATCAAGATTTCTTAGTTACTTTGAAAATTGTGTAGTGAAATATGGTGCTAATTATATAAACTTGGTCTTAATATTATACAGAGACATCGTAGTTTCATATTTGTCCATTAAGTATCGCAGAGTATAGTGGGAGGTGAAAGTGTAGATTGGGGATAGCTGATAAGGAGAACGATTTGACATGTTAACCCCTTCTGTACCGGCGACTCATTTTTATTCTTGCTATATTTTGACGATTTTGTGCAGTTTAATAAGGATCTGTGGTATTAAAAAGGGTAAAGTGAGATGGTTTGAAACCTGTAAATTGCTGGTGGCCCTTTATATACTGAATACAATCGTCTAGTAGTTGCCAGGATAAAGTTAAAAGGACGGCACAAGTACAAAAGGAGTTAATACAAACATTACAGAAGTATAGGGATGAAAAGAAACGTTCGATAATTGGGAAGGCATATAAATCATTTGGAGTCTGAAGAGGTATAAGGGAAATCATTAGAGGCGGCAGGTGAATGTTTAAGAATTGGAGGTTGGGGAGGGTGAACAGATTCGGAGGTTAGGAGCGGACAGAAACGATTGGAAGAAGATATATTATTTAACAGTTGAGGAAAATATGTTTGGGTAGTAAATTTGGAAGTTGGGAGAGGAAGGAAACGATTGGGAGAAGATAAATGATTTAAAAGATGAGGAAAATAGAATGCTTGGTAATCAAAGAGCAGGGAAACTATGGAATTTCACCACTTGCAAGTTTCAAGTTATAAGGAAGTTGGAGCTGTAGACATTGATAGTAAGCAGAAATACAATAATAATATAGGCTTCTGATGGCTAAAGAGTATGGTGAATTGGATTTTATGTATTTATAAATAAACTACAACCGTATTTTAGTTGGTAATTCTGCTAAATATCGACGTCTAGAACTGCAACTTCCTTATAGAATGAAACCGCAAGTAGTCAATTGTGGAGGAGTGAAATTAAGGGGCAGGTAGTTGCTTTTTCTAGAATCCTTCTCCCCCATGCTTAGCCCCATTAGCTTTGAGATTTTAAGACGTTCAGCCCATTAATTTGGCGATTTTAGCACCTTTCGCCACATTTCATTGTATATTTTAAGACCTTTTGTGAAATTTAAGTGTCGATATTTCCCTGGCGAGCGATAACGAGCTTCCAATAGTTAAAGCGGCCGTACCGAAAAATTTATAAATTTATCTTAAAGATGGGTCTAGGGGGTGTTTGTCTAAGCTTGATGGAGGCCTAGCGAGGAAACTAAGAAATAAATTAAGAATAGACCAAAAAAACAGCCATTAGCCCCATAAGGAGACAGATAAATTAGCTATAGGTTGGGGAGAATGAAAGTTAATTGGAAGACGTGTAATGTAGAAAAGGTAGAGATAAATTATATGGTTGAGTAGATGGTATGAATTTGGAGAAAGCAGTTGGTTTGAAAGTTGGATCTAACAAGTGATATCGAGTGTACAGTTGCATAAAGAAATACAGTAGGTGGCCTGTTTGTCTCCACCACCGATATTTCCTTAGATAACAGTAGTTGATTGTCACTCGGTCTGTCTATCTGTCTGGCTGTCTGTCTGTCTGTCTGTCCAATTGGCTGTCGGCTTGTCTGTCCGTCCGTCCTTTTTCCTATCTGTCCCTTTGTCTGTCTGCCCATTTGTCTGTCTGTCCATTTAACCGTGTGTCTGTCAGCAGGATTTCTCCGAAGGAAATTAACGAATTTATAAAAACTACGCCAGTACCTTTATTTGGTACCATAATAAAACCATAAACTCTCGGATAATTATCTCAAATGACTGAATACTACTTTTTTTTTCTTGAAATGTATAAATATACGAACTATATATGTCGTTCAACGGAGTATAAACTGCATCCCTAGCTTAACCCCAATGGGAATTAAACTACAATATTAAAATAGGAGGGGTGTGCGTAGTTGTATGAGTGACTGTGCCGAGTTATGGGAAGTAATAATGTGTGGTGGAAGTTGTTTTATATAGGGGCAAAGGGTCTGGGCGGGGGGAGAGAGAGGGAGAGGGTAGGTGGGCAAACAAATATGTAAAGGGAATTAAATGGGAAATTTGGGGAAATGAGAAACGGGATGCAGCGCACGAAGAGGAAAGTATGAAATGGAATTTATTATATATATTGTTACGTATCTTGATCCTCAAGTGGTTAACTTGATGAATCTAGGTAGCACAGAGATATATATTAAGGAATCAGTCAGCTGAAGGCAAAACAAAAGTAAAATCGAATAAAATTATTTCCTGTTGTTGCTTCCTTTCCTTTTGGATCTTAGGACTTAGTATCCTTTATTGACTGATACTCTTTACTTATGAAAAATACTGAAACTAATTAAAGTCATGTAGTATTTATAAAGAATTATTATTTAACCGAAGCTTAGTAGGCTATGGTTATGAACCGAAGAAGTTATATCTAAAGAAGGACTATTAATTCTATAAAAAGTCTTGAAAGATAAATATTAAAGTAAGAATATTTCTGTCTCTTACCCTTTTTGAAATGAATAAATAGTTTTCTTATATGTCCTTTTATTTATATTTAATGTAGTTATTATTCTTGGTTCTTGTCTTACGTTAATAGTATTATATTATTATTATCATCAGGATTAATATCAAAGTCACATAAAAAGTTAGATATATATTTAATAATTAGTTAAATGTATTTCTTAACCACGTAACATTGAGGTTTGATTATGAGTAAATTAAGTTACAGGATCGCTTCATATATTCGATTCAGGTCTCACCAAATAATATGAAAAGCAAAATAATATTTTGAAGCTAAAGGAATTTTCTTCAGCTTAGGAAATCACTAGAAGTAACATTAAAACAGCCATGTTAGTCTAAGGCGATATTACTAATATGAGACAATAGTATCACCGTACTAAGCACCGTTAAGCAATGTAAGCTTAATTAAAAGATGAAATAACTCGTACGTATTAATATAAAACGATAGTATTACTTTCATCATAACCCAATTACTTAAAGAGTTGCTTTAGTTCACAAGTCCGTCAACTAAAATAGTTAAGTACATAATAATCGCGTTAACGTTAATTCCCAATCAAATAGTTAAGTACATAATAGTAGCGTTAACGTTAATTCCCAATCAAATAGTTAAGTACATAATAGTAGCGTTAACGTTAATTCCCAATCAAATAGTTAAGTACATAATAGTAGCGTTAACGTTAATTCCCAATCAAATAGTTAAGTACATAATAGTAGCGTTAACGTTAATTCCCAATCAAATAGTTAAGTACATAATAGTAGCGTTAACGTTAATTCCCAATCACATATCTCCCTAACCAACATAACGTAAGTACTTACACCGAACACACTTATCACACACTTATATAATCTGACTGACAGTCACAATCCCATTATAATACTTCACCCCGTCTTCCTCCAGCTGCAAGTTCACCTTCCCAACTCCAAATGAGACTGATTTGAATGCCCACTACTCGGGTCTTATATACTAAACAATGATGGTGTAGGAACGAATCAGGAGGCGGCGGGTAGTGCGCGCCCCAATCACAGCTCCTCGAGTAGCGTAGCAGGTGCGTGGTCCAATGGAGTCTCCTGGCGTCGATCATACGTCATAGCGTCGAGTCATCGAAGTAGTTTGCAGGGTCCCCTATGACGCACGCAGGTGTGAAGGCTTGTTTGCTGGTATGCGGACGAGCTGGTTTCCCCCTCGCTGGTTCGTTCGCTGGTCTGCTTCGCCGCCTGGGTAGTTTGGCACTCCTTCAACTCTTAATTCTAACTCTAAAATAAACATACAGGGCTCCGTATGTCAGACCTCCCCCCTAGAAAAGAGTTTAAGGAGTATAGTACATAATAATAAACATAAGACACAAATAGATTCACCACCAGATTGGCAACAGCAAGAATATAATGAGGATATAATAAGGATATCACCCAAAGTAGGCAACGTCTCCAGGTACCACATCAGAACATAGCCGGAACGTAGCTGGAGCGCTATTCGAACTGCAAGGCATCTCACAGCTGAAGGCTTGACAGCGCACTACAAAAGCATGATATTTACCTCGCTACAAGGGAGAGCTAATTGCCAAAATCCTCTCATTAAATTAATCTTACTGCTGTAGGAGGCCAACCAGGTAAATGTAATCTTTGATCCGTGGCAGTGGGTAGGTATCGTTCTTTGTGACAGCATTAACTTGCCTATAGTCCATACATAACCTATGGCTCCCGTCTAGCTTTGGCACAAGTATGACCGGACTACTCCACTGGCTTAAGGCCCTTGTGATCAGCTCTTTAGATAACATGAAGTCAAGCTCGACCTGCAGTATACTCCTGCGTTGTGGCGAGACACGGTAGGGGGATAGTTTAATGGGAGTTTCATCCCCTACGTCGATGTCGTGCACGGCCAAAGAAGTGAGCCCTGGAGTATCACGGAACACACTGGGAGACTGAGATAAAACAGAGATTAGTTGGTTCGCTTGATCAGAGGGAAGATGACATAGTTTAGATGGTAATTCCCCCCAAGCTACTGAATTATACTGAAAGTTGGATAGGCTACATGACAAGTCAAAGTCTGCATGGATACCTTCAGGCTCTGGAACAGTCTGTTGTGGGTCAGTAAGAGAACTGAAGACTTTGTCCTCACCAGGCTGTCCACAGGTCCTGACATTCACTGCCACAGTGGGAGAATCTGGAAGAGAGGAATCAGGGGACCTATGGTAGGGTTTCAACATATTTATATGGAATACTTGCATGGGCTTTCTCCTGTCTGGGGTAGTTACTAGATAATCGGTAATGCTCACCCTCTGAATGATCTTATATGGGCCCCTGAACTTGGCAGATAAAGGTTGCCCAAAAAGGGGGAGCAGGACCAAAACCTCATCACCGGGTTGAAACTCCCTCTCACGGGCTTTTCTGTCATACCAGTTCTTCATGGAGCTTTTAGCCACTGTCAAGTTTTGAGCGGCAAACTCACATGAGGATCTCAGCCGGGTTTTGAAATCTGAAACATACTTGAGGAGGTTTTGGTTCCCCTCCTGGCCAACTAGGCTATCCTGCAATAGTTACAAAGGACCTCTTACCTGGTGACCGAAAACTAGCTCATTAGGGGATAAACCCAGGGATTCAGTTGGAACCTCACGAGTAGCAAATAAAAGAAAAGGTACCCCCTTATCCCACTCAACTCCGGTCTCTGTAAAATATTTCCGCAACATTCCTTTTAATGTCTGATAATACCGTTCGAGAACCCCTCGACTCTCTGGGTGGTAGGTGCTCGACTTAACATGCTCGATATCCAACTCCTTCAGGGACTGCTGAAAAATGTTAGAGGTAAAATTAGTTCCTTGATCACTTTGCACCTCATGGGGGAAACCCATTCTGGTGAAGAATTTGAGCAGTTCCTTGATGACAGTTGGAGCAGAGGTAGTCCTTAAGGGTATATATAGCTTCTGGGTAGCGAGTTGCCATGTCCATAGTAGTTAATAAATAATTGTTACCTTGGGAAGTCTTAGGCAATGGGCCTACAATGTCCACTACCACCCGAGTAAATGGATTCTCGAAGACGGGCAAGGGCACCAGAGGATGTACAGGCACCTTCTGATTGGGTTTTCCTGTCATCTGGCAAGTGTGACACACTCTACAAAACTCCACTACATCTGCACGCATTCCTGGCCAGTGAAAGTGGGCTCTGATTCTGTCTAGAGTTTTTCTCACACCTAGGTGTCCTGCCAATGGTATACAATGTGCCATTTCCAAGATATCTCTACGACAAGGTTTGGGGACTACTACTTGATAGACGTCCCAGGCCCCGTCATCAATTGGTCTGTGTGGCGGTCTCCATCTACGCCACAATACTCCTCCTTTGAGGTAGAAACATTCACCACTCTCCTTCTCACATTCCTCTTCACTCACGGCCCTGGCAGCTAACTCCTTGCATTCACTATCATCTCTCTGTAGCTCTACCAGGCCACTAGGACAATTTGGAGGGGTTTCATGGTCATCGTTAGGGTCAAGATGAGCCATAAAGGTGTCAGATAAATCCACCTCAGTCACATCATCAGGCACAGTTGGAGCGTCATTCACACTCTCATCATCCCTTTCATCAACTCTTACATTCGGTACATTTCTATCTGAGGGAACTGCTACTTGAGACATTGAACGTGTGACAGCACATACAGGGAAAACTGTTGGCATCTCCTTTTCGAGCTCACCGGTTAGTGGCTCGTTAACAGGGGAAAGTGACAAAATGGGGTCTGGTCGGACCTTGTCACCTGCTACATCATTCCCCAAAAGGAGTGTTACCCCAGGCACAGGGATATCTTGGGACCTACACAAAGCTATGGTGGCCTCACCCTGTAGTAACTCGCATTCAATTTCGCCTTTTACCAAGTGTGCATAAAATTGGCCTCCAGCACCTCTCATTACAACTGGGTCGCCAGGTGGGCACTCAGTGTTAGGATTCACCATGAGGGTGCTAGTAGAACCTGTGTCTCTCAGAATTTTTACCTCATGCATACAACCATTTAATCTCACGTTGCCAGATGAAATAAAGGGACGGTGACTGTCCTGCACTGATGGTGAAATTATTATTGGCTTAACCATAGTGGGTTGCACCACGCATGCTACTACACCCCTGTCTAGATGATTTACGTTAGCTGCTAGGTACTCCTTCTGTCGGGAGTCCTGCATTAAAGGAACTTTTGGTGCTAGGTACTCCTTCTGTCGGGAGTCCTGCATTAAAGGAACTTTTGGTGCTAGGTACTCCTTCTGTCGGGAGTCCTGCATTAAAGGAACATATGGAGTTTGAGATATGGCGGCAACTGTCTGCCCCGATCTCTCGGTTCTCTCCTTGGCCCAGCACTGATAAGCTAGGTGGCCTCTCTTGCCACAAAAAGTACATACTTTAGGGGATACGGGAACGTTCCCTCTTTGAGCATTACTATTACGTTGGGGCCCACCTCTGTTACCATTGCCCTGAGTCGCATTTTTAGTTGGGGGAACAATTCTATTTTGGCTAGCTGGGGAAGACGTTACAGGCTTGTGACTGGGTCTGTCAGATTTGTGATTGGGATACTTAAAATTAGAACTAGAATTATCGTAGGGCTTCTTTCCACGAAATTTGTTGTTGAGCATGTATGTGTCAGCCATGTCAGCGGCGTCGGCAAGACAATCTACCTTTTTCCCCTTTAAATGATAGGATACAGAAGAATCAATTTTCCATAGGAAATTTTCTAACAGGACCAACTCCTTCAGATCGTTGTAGCTTGTGACTTTCTTACTCTTGACCCAATGATTGAAAGTTTTAGTCATGGTCCTGGCAAATACCTTATGGGTTTCTTCTACTTTCTTCTGCTTTTTACGGAAAGATTGCCTGTAAGCCTCAGGCTGCAATTGATAGGTTTTTAGGATAGCTTCTTTGAGATTGTCATAATCCTGCCTAACTTCTGCTACTTCTGACAAATACGTGGCTCGAGCCTGCCCTGTCAAAACGGTTTGTAACATAAAAGGCCATTGATCTCTTGTCCACTTCATACCTCCAGCAACTTCCTCAAACAAAACAAAGAAATCCTGCACATTATCCTCAGTGAAAGGTGGAATGACACTAGTCATAGTCAATCCCAGAGGGGGAGCAATTACGGGAGCATTTGTATTGACATTTAGTTGAGCCGTACGATATTGATATTCACATTGTTTGGTCGTTGCACTGGCATTTATTCTGGCTAGTTCTATACTTGCGTTGGCTTGTTCGGTCGTTGCTTTTATTCTGGCTAGTTCTATTGTTAGTTTGGCTTGTTCTAGTTCGAATAATTGATCAACGGTAAAACCAGGTGGCAATTGTTCATCAAGTTGGCTAGGTTTACTAGGGATCCCACCAACTGCTCCGTCTCCCTTCCCGCATTCTACAGGGAACAGGTGGGTTTTTATGGTCTGAGCCATCTCTACTTTGGACATGTTTGAGACAGTTAACTGGAGATGCGAGGCAAGCACTTTCAGTTCGGATTTTGACGGACAGTCAATATCAGGGGCTGTGGGTTCTGATTCTATGAAAACTTGAGCATCTTCGTCATTAATAAGATGAGGCATGATTAATTATTATGTTCCTTCCAACAACCAACAATACTCCTAAAATCAGAACCCACAGCCCCTGATATTGACTTGATGAAATTTACAAACACATGTGGCAGTCCGTGGACTCGAACCCAGGATGCTCACACCGAAAATCAACACCTTATACATCGCACCACGAAGACAGTTAAAGGTTGGTGGACACTGCCTATGATTTAATATGCAACTTCGAATCCTGCATATCAATCTAAGCATGTACACACATCCCAACTGCAACTCACGTAGGCTATGCATATGTGAATGGAAAGAGCAATTAATGGGGCCTTAACCACTAAGGGAAGTCCTCTCGATAAATTACTCCTGAACCAATATCAATTATTATGTTCCTTCCAACAACCAACAATACTCCTAAAATCGATTAATGAAATTTACAAACACATGTGGCAGTCCGTGGACTCGAACCCAGGATGCTCACACCGAAAATCAACACCTTATACATCGCACCACGAAGACAGTTAAAGGTTGTTGGACACTGCCTACGATTTATTATGCAACTTCGAATCCTGCATATCAGGATATTTGATTTTTAAGTAGTGAAACGTTAATGAAACTGAGTGAAACTGTATGAAACGAATCCTGGCGAGGTCGCCACTCTTCTGTTACGTATCTTGATCCTCAAGTGGTTAACTTGATGAATCTAGATAGCACAGAGATATATATTAAGGCATCAGTCAGCTAAAGGCAAAACAAAAGTAAAATCTAATAAAATTATTTCCTGTTGTTGCTTCCTTTCCTTTTGGATCTTAGGACTTGGTATCCTTTATTGACTGATACTCTTTACTTATGAAACAAATATTGAAACTAATTAAAGTCATGTAGTATTTATAAAGAATTATTATTTAACCGAAGCTTAGTAGGCTATGGTTATGAACCGAATAAGTTATATCTAAAGAAGGACTATTAATTCTATAAAAAGTCTTGAAAGATAAATATTATAGTAAGAATATTTCTGTCTCTTACCCTTTTCGAAATGAATAAATAGTTTTCTTATATGTCCTTTTATTTATATTTAATGTAGTTATTATTCTTGGTTCTTGTCTTACGTTAATAGTATTATATTATTATTATCATCAGGATTAATATCAAAGTCACATAAAAAGTTAGATATATATTTAATAATTAGTTAAATGTATTTCTTAACCACGTAACATTGAGGTTTGATTATAAGTAAATTAAGTTACAGGATCGCTTCATAGATTCGATTCAGGTCTCACTCAAATAATATGAAAAGCAAAATAATATTTTGAAGCTAAAATAATTTTCTTCAGCTTAGGAAATCACTAGAAGTAACATTAAAACAGCCATGTTAGTCTAAGGCGATATTACTAATATGAGACAATAGTATCACCGTACTAAGCACCGTTAAGCAATGTAAGCTTAATTGAAAGATGAAATAACTCGTAAGTATTAATATAAAACGATAGTATTACTTTCATCATAACCCAATTACTTAAAGAGTTGCTTTAGTTCACAAGTCCGTCAACTAAAATAGTTAAGTACATAATAATCGCGTTAACGTTAATTCCCAATCAAATAGTTAAGTACATAATAGTAGCGTTAACGTTAATTCCCAATCAAATAGTTAAGTACATAAATAGTAGCGTTAACGTTAATTCCCAATCAAATAGTTAAGTACATAATAGTAGCGTTAACGTTAATTCCCAATCAAATAGTTAGTACATAAATAGTAGCGTTAACGTTAATTCTCAATCAAATAGTTAAGTACATAATAGTAGCATTAACGTTTATTCCCAATCAAATAGTTAAGTACATAATAGTAGCGTTAACGTTAATTCCCAATCACATATCTCACTAACCAACATAACGTAAGTGCTTACACCGAACACACTTAACACACACTTATATAATCTGACTGACAGTCACAATCCCATTATAATACTTCACCCCATCTTCCTCCATCTGCAAGTTCACCTTCCCAACTCCAAATGAGACTGATTTGAATGCCCACTACTCGGGTCTTATATACTAAACAATGATGGTGTAGGAACGAATCAGGAGGCGGCGGGTAGTGCGCGCCCCAATCACAGCTCCTCGAGTAGCGTAGCAGGTGCGTGGTCCAATGGAGTCTCCTGGCGTCGATCATACGTCATAGCGTCGGGTCATCGAAGTAGTTTGCAGGGTCCCCCATGACGCACGCAGGTGTGAAGGCTTGTTTGCTGGTATGCGGACGAGCTGGTTTCCCCCTCGCTGGTTCGCTCGCTGGTCTGCTTCGCCGCCTGGGTAGTTTGGCACTCCTTCAACTCTTAATTCTAACTCTAAAATAAACATACAGGGCTCCGTATGTCAGAATATATACTGTATATATATATATATATATATATATATATATATATATATATATATATATATATATATATATTAAAAGGAAATTTGGATAATTACTTGATTTAGATGACGGAGGCAAAATTATATGTATTAAATACAATTTAAGGCGAGTGATTAACGATATGCAAATGAATATAGGTGGGATATAAAGGAAACTCATGAGAGAGAGAGAGAGAGAGAGAGAGAGAGAGAGAGAGAGAGAGAGAGAGAAGATAAATATGTAAATATAAATGATTGAGAGAGTGATTAATAATAGCATTCCAACAAAATAAGTTGGGGAATAAACGGGTCAGGGAATGTATATATAAAAAAAAAATACAAAATATAACTAGGCCCAGAGAAAAAGCTAAGTCTAAACTAGAAAAGAACGGAAGGAAGATGCAAAGAGGGAAGGATGAAGAGATAAAGAGATGCTTGGATGCAAAGAGGGAAGGAGGAAGAGATAAAGAGATGCTTGGATGCAAAGAGGGATGGATGAAGAGATAAAGAGATGCTTGGATGCAAAGAGGGATGGATGAAGAGATAAAGAGATGCTTGGATGCAAAAGATGATAATTCGGGAGATTGGAGAGCAGACAAATATAACAGTGAAACGAGTGACAGAGAGAAACGAGAAGGATGGATGGATCAAGTGAAGAATCGCTGAAAGATAAAAAAGATGAAAAAATGATTAAGTACCTAATCAAGAGACGAGTAGAAATTAGTGCACACTTTTTCTTCATCTTTAAAAGATGAAGAAAGAGTGTGCACTAATTTGTAAAATATTCTAACCAATATTACAACTTGTTATGAACAAACAAAATAGGGGAGAATAGATTATTAGCCAGTATATAAACATATGTAAGCATTATACATAAGTTGAGTGACAGAGAAAGAAAAAAGAGAATACAAAAAGAGTTACTATAGAAGAGGTTAGATTGGGTATGATAGAATACATAGAACGTATGTGAGGATAATATGGCGAAAGAGAGAGAGAGAGAGAGAGAGAGAGAGAGAGAGAGAGAGAGAGAGAGAGACTATGAAGGGAAGAGGGTCGGGGGAGAAAAGTATAAATTGCCTGGGTCGACGGTGAGATTATCTTGACAAGCGGTTCGAGATCTTGGGAGAGAGAGAGGAAGAGAGATAGATAGAGAGACAGAAGAGGAGTGTGGGGTAGATTACAAACAGAAAGGTGGGTATTCTACTTACTTTTTTATTAATATCGACGATCTTCTTGTATTCGTTATTTACCCTTATCTGAGAGAGAGAGAGAGAGAGAGAGAGAGAGAGAGAGAGAGAGAGAGAGAGAGAGAGAGAGAGAGAGATTTTCAATAAACAAACAGAGGCAAGGACCAAGAACCAATAACAAGACAACGGCCGCTCAACGTAAGGTCTTGAGTGTGTGTGTATTATATGTGTGTGTGTGTGTGTGTGTGTGTGTGTGTGTGTTTAGCTCACTGTTGCATTTGTTTGTTAATGGGCAGTATTTGCGTATATACAGTATATGTATTGTATATATATGTGTTTGTTTGCGTGTGAGTTTGTGAGTGTGGTGTTGCATTTGTCTGATTATGTCCATTATTTATGTATTATCTGCATGTGTGTTTGATTATGTCCATTATTTATGTATTATCTGCATGTGTGTTTGATTATGTCCATTATTTATGTATTATCTGCATGTGTGTTTGATTATGTCCATTATTTATGTATTATCTGCATGTGCGTTTGATTATGTCCAGTATTTATGTATTATCTGTATGTGTGTTTGATTATGTCCATTATTTATGTATTATCTGCATGTGTGTTTGATTATGTCCATTATTTATGTATTATCTGTATGTGTGTTTGATTATGTCCATTATTTATGTATTATCTGTATGTGTGTTTGATTATGTCCAGTATTTATGTATTATCTGTATGTGTGTTTGATTATGTCCAGTATTTATGTATTATCTGTATGTGTGTTTGATTATGTCCAGTATTTATGTATTATCTGTATGTGTGTTTGATTGTCTCATTATATATGTGATTATAGGGGTCGAGCAACTTAATTATAGGAGGGAGTGAACACGACAGGGTTTAAGAAAATATTTTCACTTTAGGGATTTTCTCTGGACCCCCTTCGCCCTCATGCGTAGCCTCATTCGTTTATAAATTTGTAAACGTTCGCCCCATTAGTTTGGCGACTGTATGGCCAATTGCTCCCTTTCTGTAAATTTTAAGTCTTTTCGTGCCATTTAGGTGTCGATTTTTTGTTCATGGCGAGCGATAGCGAGCCTGTAATTTAGGAGGAATCAGCTTTCGGCCGGATTTTTTTTTATAAAAATGTACAAATATATCCTGATAGGAGATCCTGGTTTTTCTTCGTAAGCTTGATGGAGGCCTCGGGAGCAAACTAAATACCTCCCCTTAATCCTACGTGAGAGATATCTCTTGGAATTATTGTTGTTGTTGTTGTTGTTGTTGTTCCCTAAGCTGCCTGGCCGAACAGCCCCGAGTCCCTGAGAAAGGCCATGGCCACGATCGGGCTTTCCCACAGAGCTCTCATTGAGTGTAGATTGTGTTGTTGGCGTAAGTGGTTGTGTGAAATGCAGTCTTCTATGATGTGTTTAATGGTATGGGGTGCTGTGTTACATCCCGGGCAGGCGTCGACAACAGAGTCATCCAGTCTCTTCCGATAGCTCAGGAGAGCTGGATGGTGTCCGCATCTCAGCCTGGCCAGGTGGACTCCGTCCCCGCGAGGAAGGGAGGACTCGGAAGGATGGATTTCGGGAGGTCGTGCATGCAGCTGCGCGTTGTCTATGAGTGAGTGGATGGATCGGTGAGAGATATGAGTATGGATATGCTTCTGGAAGTTGGTTCGGGGTGGGCAGGGAGGGAGAGAGGACAATAATTGTGTGTGATACCGTGTGCTGGGTGTTGTTTTGATATTTCTTGGTGTCTGTGGGTGTGTTGCCATGTAGTTTAGTGGGTGGTCTTGGTTCGTGGAGGCTGCTGCCAGGAATTGAGTGCCTCTCATGTCCAGATGGTCTTTGACTTTGAGGATTTTGGTTTCTTGATGTAGGTGATCTGTGGGTGCAGTAGCTGTACAGCCTGTAATGATCTTCAGGGCTTTGTTTTGAATAGTCTGTAAGGTCTTATGATGTGTTTCAGCTAGGTTAGAAGCCCAGGCTGGGCTTGCGTATTCCATCACTGATCTTATGACTGTATTGTTTATATACTGTGGTGGTAGTTTCTTTGTTGTGTCCAAATTTTGTGTGAGCAAGTGACCTGAGGGCGTTAAGTCTGGGTGTCAGAATTATTGTTGAATTAGTTGGTAAATGGCTCGTAATATGCTGTTGATAAATTCATATTGCGTTAGCCTTACCTCGTGATTGCAAATATATATATATATATATATATCACCGCCTTTCATACTTCCAAAAAGAAAAAGGGAAAGTTTGGAACATTACAGACTGGAGGCAAATAAGGTAAAAACAAGACCAAGTTCGTTTTCTTTGATGAAGGGGAAACTTCTCAGCTGGCTGTTTCCGTCCATTCATGTAAGGTATTTGACTGTATGGAGTTTCCAAGCGAATTCGAGAATAAATATTTCGGTGATTTAGTAGGGATGAGTGAAACAAAATAGATCACGTAACGGATGCTTAAATAAAAATAAAAACAAATAATGCAAATAATATTAATCCAAATGGATAGAGTGCAAAACAAAATACTAAGTTACCGACGTCTGTATGGATTTTTGTTCTTCTCCGTTATATAAGCTGATTTATTCACCGGATTAGGAGGATTTCCAAGAATCAAAGAGGGTATAAACTTCACAATAAAAACATTTGGGTGTGAAGAAGATATAAAATGAGTATTTCATGTGTCCACAATAAATAGCCTGTTAAATTTAAATGGTATGAATTAACTCAATTTATGTGAGTCGGTTAATATGTCAAGAATTCAATGGTAAATCACTATCAATATACCCAGCCTAAATTATTTACCATTGTACTCCCATAATGGTTAGTGTATATCCTTGATGTCCTTCCTAAGATGAAAAATGTTATAGGACACTCAGAGTAAAATCAAGAAAAGCGCCATCGTGTCATGATTTTTTTTTTGTTAGTGTAAGTGGAGACAAAAGGCAGAACTGCCTGTGGCTAGTGCTC
Source organism: Paralithodes platypus (assembly GCA_032716605.1). Classification (NCBI taxonomy): domain Eukaryota; kingdom Metazoa; phylum Arthropoda; class Malacostraca; order Decapoda; family Lithodidae; genus Paralithodes; species Paralithodes platypus. The sequence goes on along the minus strand of CM064527.1, from coordinate 39,172,733 downwards.
CCCCAGTGTTGACAGAGTAACAGGACCAAAATCAAGGGACGTTCGAGCCAAAATGCCTGGACACAGAGTTTGAAGCAAATTAAGTCATGGCAAGAGGGAAAGACTGATTCTGGGAGAGAGTTCCAGAGCTCAGCTGTTGAATAGAAGAAAGATTGAAAATAACGTTTCGCTCTTGAGTTGGAGAATTGGACAGAGTAGGGGTGAGATTGTGTTGCGAGACGGGTGCTACGTGCTCAACGAAGAAGGGGTGGTATACACTGAAAGATATCTGAGGAACACTGATTATTGTAATAGCGGTAGAATAGTGAGAGAGATGCAACATTGCGGCGAAGAGAGAGAGAGACTGCAGATAATTGGTGAGTGGACGTGAGTTAATGAAACATATGTTTAGAAGTATATATAATTGTGTATCTAAAGGTTAAAACAGTCGAAACAAGACATCATTTAAAAAGGGAAGACTATCAAGAGAATGGCGCGGGGTTGAGGAGGGGGATTAGTTTATGAAGGTATAACGCGAGAGAGAGAGAGAGAGAGAGAGAGTGAGTAATAGTATTTATATTTGTTTACCATCACTTCGATGTTCTTAGTATAGCCAGTTTATTTTATTCCGACAAATTTTCTCCCCCACGTTCCATTCTATGGTTATTTTGGATGTAACAGATCTAAACATAGATTCAAAAAAAGGGATCTAGCAAGGTCATCTCAAATAAAAAAAAAATAAGGCTTCAGTAGTCACTTATCAAAAATCGTAGACTTCACCTAAGGCTCCAGTCCTGACGTTTTTCTTGACCTACAGTGTGCTGGCTTAATAATCCACTAGGGTTGATATCCTCTGAAGTCCTATATTAACTATTTCTAAGTATATATTTGTTCCTATGTGACTAAAGGAGACAATAAGGCAAAATGGCCTGTAACAAGCGTCTCCCCCAAGGTTGAAAGAGTGACAGAGCCAAAATCAAGGTATTTTAGAGTAAAATATGTCTGGACGCACTGAGCTTAAAGCAGTTCAGGTCGTAGGATGAGTGAAAGCCGGATTGAGAGAGAGAGAGCATGAAAGAATATCCTTGAAACAAATTGATGAATATAATTTTCTCTACATCAACTACCAAAAAAGTATATACTATTTATTGAAAATAAAGTTCCATCCGATAATCACTCCAGGTAGTTATATTTGCATAAAGAAAAACATAAGGTGCTCCACCAATGTCTAATTTTGTCATTCTTTTCGTATCTCCTTTTTTCTTAGTTTCCTCAGTATATTTGTTCATGTTCTTCCATCCGTTTGTAACATATCTGTTTCGTATCTCCTTTTGTATCATAATATTTTCATATATAATTTGGTATCATCTGTGTTTCATATCTTCTTTTGTATCGTAATATCTTCGGAACTAATTGTTTACAATATGTTCTTCGAATATCCTGGTGTTGTAATTATTTTAGATCTACCTTTTTACCAGATTATTTCGTATATTCTTTTGTTTGTATAATATTTGTATCATATTATCTTCGTATCCTCTTATTTCCTCACCACAGTCTTGCCTTCCTCCACGGGTTTCATATATTGTATTATATATTGTCACAATGACCAGGGTCTTTTAGGAGTAACTAGACGGTTACGTTAGTGGCATCTGACTTATTAAAGCAGCTGTGCCAAGTCTAGTATTAGAATGACCTGGTATTGTGAGATTCACTCCGATACCCTTCCAATTACTCTTGCCTAGTTTTGCCGTGCCTCTAATAATGTTGTTGTTTTTTTTGTTTTTTTTCTATGTGATTGAGGGAGGCAAAAGGCAAAACTGCCTATAGCGAGTGCCTCCCCCATAGTTGAAAGAGTGACAGGGCCAAAATCAAGGGACGTTCGAGCCAAAATGCGTGGACACACGGAGTTTGAAGCAATTTAAGTCATAGGAAGAGGGAAAGACTGATTCTGGGAGAGAGTTCCAGAGCTCAGCTGTTGAGTAGAAGAAAGTTTGAGAGTAACGTTTCACTCTTGGGTTGGAGAGTTGCACAGAGTAGGGGTGGGATTGAGTTGCAAGACGGGTACCACGTGCCCTACGTAAAGGAGGTGGTATGCACTGGGATAGCTCTGAGGAACACTGATTATTATAGTAGCGATAGAATAGCGAGAGAGATGCAACATTGCGGCGGAGAGAGAGAGATTGCAGAGAGTTGGTGAGTGGACGGGAGTTAATGATACGAAAGGCCTTCCTTTCAACTTTGTCTAGGAGAGCGGTGTGAGAGGAACCTCCCCACACATGTGAACAATACTCAATACAAGGGCGCACTATGCCCCTGTACAGAGCAAGAAGCTGTGCAGGGGAAAAGAACCCCCTAAGGCGGTTGAGCACACCCAGCTTCTGGGAGGCTGCCTTAGCAAGACTGGTAATATGGTCCTTCCAAATGAGAGCAGAAGAAAAAGAGACACCAAGAATATTGAGAGAAGATGAAGGGTTGATTTTCGAATTGTTGAAGAATAAGGGATAGTCCGCTGGGAGATCCTGACGGGTAGATAGATGGAGAAATTGGGTTTCGGAAGCATTAAATTTAACAAGGTTTTCTTTGCCCCAATTGAAAATAGTATTTAGATCAGAATTTAATAGTTCTATGGCTTCATTACGTTTGTCGTTGAGGGATTGCTGGCTGGGGCGTTCTGAAAAACTAATGGAGTAGTGTAAGGTTGAGTCGTCTGCGTAGTATGAATCGATGGGAATTAAGGTACAGTTAAGGAGATCATTTATACAAATTAGAAAGAGAATAGGAGATAGGACAGAGCCCTGAGGAACACCGGAGTTTATAGGGTGAGGAAGTGAACAATGGCCGTCCACAACTGCGGCTATGGAACGGCCGGAAAGGAAATTAGAGACAAAGGCACAGATGGAGGGATAGAAACCGAAGGAGGGTAGTTTAGAAATTAAAGATTTATGCCAGACTCTATCGAAGGCTTTCGATATGTCTAGTGCAATAGAAAAAGTCTCACCGAAGTCCCGAAAGGAGAATGACCAAGAGTTAGTAAGATATGAAAGAAGATCACCAGTAGAGCGACCCTTAAGGAAGCCATACTGGCGATCTGAGAGCAGATTATGAGAAGAGAAATGCTTAAGAAATTTGGAAGCAAGAATAGTTTCAAAAACTTTAGAAAGACAAGAGATAAGAGCAATTGGACGATAGTTGGAGGGTTGAGAGCGGTCACCCTTCTTTGGGACAGGTTGAATGTGAGCAAACTTCCAGCATGAAGGAAAGACGTTAGAGGATAGACAGAGATGAAAGAGTTTGCCTAGGCAGGGAGTCAGCACGGAAGCACAGTTTTTGAGAACAACAGGAAGAACACCGTCCGGACCGTACGCCTTATTAGTGTTAAGCCCAGAGAGGGTAGAAAGTACATCTTTAGAAGAGATTAGGATATTAGGCATAAGTAAGAGAGAGGAGGGCGGAGAGGGAGGAATAGCACCGGAATCATCCAAGGTGGAGTTTCTAGCATAAGTTTGAGCGAAGAGTTTAGCTTTGTCAGAGGAAGAAGTGATGGTTGTGCCATCAGAGTGGGAAAGGGGAGGGAAAGACGAGGAAGAGAAATTGTTGGAGAGGTTTTTGGCTAGATGCCAGAAAGCTTGGGAAGAGCTAGAGTTGGATAGTTCAGTGCATTTATTATTGATGAAAGAGTGTTTGGCAAGTCGAAGAACAGATTTGGCTTGATTCCGGGCAGAAACATATGAAGAATGAGAGTCTTGAGTTTTAAGGCGTCGGTACCGTTTGAATGCTTCCTCCTTATTGCGGACAGCAGTAGAACAGGCGTGAGTCTCAATAAACCTTTGGGTAGAATGAGCCAATAGAGTGTTACTAGTTTCGTGTACGAAGTTATGTTTTAAGGGCAACGCTGTAATTTTGCTGCTAGCCGTGATAAGTGAGGAAGTGGAGGGGGGGCGAGGTTGCTCCCGTCTCGGGCAGGGAGAGAGGGGGCGGCGAGCTTGCCTGCCCCACCAGTGTCATTTAATTATGTGACCATTGGAAGTTTTGTTGTGTTGCAATATCAAGATGTACTTTATTTTATCTGCCACACTGTTTTAGTTCATTTGTTAACACAGGAATACTTTAGTATAAGTTATTCTTGTGAAGTTTCTTAGTGTTATCATATCGTGTGGTGATATATTGCAACTCTCTTAGTTTGACCCTGCTAGCTACGCCAGGGCCAGGTATAACCATTCTCTCGTGGGCGGTCAGACAGTATTGGTGGTGGTAGCCCTCTCTAGTGGTACACCAGTCTGCCCCTGTTAATTTTTTCCTTTCTTGCATAAGAGTAACGTAACATAATTAACAGAGAATCTTAGACATCTAGTTCTCCCTTTTTTATTATTCCTTTCCTCTGATCAGCATTTTACTATCTTTCCATTTTCATCATATATTCTGAACCTTCGGTGGCTACTTCGGAATTCGTGATAGGGAAGAGCTGGGAGGTTTGCCGGGGTCCTTACTAAAAAGCACTGGTAATCCCATAGACAATCCACACACACACACATCCATAATCCCTACATCTTTTTCCCAGTGTTCGTGCTTAGGACCCGGTAACAGCCTTGACGGTTCTGCCCCAGCACTTTTGTGTTCCCTATCTCGGGTTTCGAACTGAGGCAACGGAGTGTTTAATATTAATAAGGAATCCAGCTTCAGTCTGGACCCCCCCCCCCCATAGTTAAGTGAATGTGGGAGGTGAACTCTTAAGAGTTCATAGTTTCGGGCGGTTACTCACTGGGGGGCCCAGGTTGAAGCAGGATATATTGGTGTGATATTAGAGGTGGTCAGGGCAACCTGTTTCTACTAATATCACCCCGAGGTTAGTAGTCATATTAGAACACTGCCTTGTATTGTTAGTTCATTATATGTATGCAATATTATTATGTGCAACTCTCTTGGGTTGAGAGTGGATTACTGTTGGCTGGTTTGCGCACGGTTTAGTATTGTCGAGGGCGAGCATTGCCTGTTATGCTCGAAGTAGACCTGCACTCTTGTTTCTTTGATGTCTGCTGGTAGCCTATGTATTCAACTGTTTTGATTATCCAACCCAGCATTGCTAATCCCGGTGTTGGTTTCGAGTTCTCGTAGCTAGTAAGTTACATGATTATTTCTGTTCTACTTATTCAGAATAGGAGCAGGGCAGTGTGCACCTTAAGCCCTGAGAAGAGCCTGGAAGCGTTCATAAAGCTCTTACCTGTTGCGTCGTGGTGTTGTTTGGCAGAGAGACAAGGTGCATTGGCATTAGGCATTATTTTCATATACCGTCTCTTAACAACTGAGGTCCAGATTCGTAACAATATATATATATATATATATATATTGTGAGACGGCGAAGCCCTCATCCAAAAGTGTAGAGTGAACTTTTTCTTGAAAAGCTTCTATTAGGGAGAGTCAGGGGCTTTGAGAGTTACATTGAGTTACACAGATACTCAGACCACACAGACCCCACGTACGTATTCATATTTCTGTTCTTGATGGTGTTATGGTTAAAGTGTTTAAGGGAAGGTATATTGTTTTTTTTGGACCGCCTTATTTCTCATGTTTAGTCCCATTAGTTTTGAGTTTTTAAGACGTTCGCCCATTTAGTTTATTGATTTTAAGACCTTTCGTCCCATTTAATTATCAATATCAAAACCTTTCGTGTTATTTAGGTGTCAATATTTTCCTGACGAGCGATTGCGAGCCTGTACTTTAAGAGGAACCGGCCTTTAGCCGGGACATTTCTATACTGATAAATGTACAAGTTTTTATCTTGTGGGCGTTTTTTAAGCTTGATAGAGGTATAGGGAGCGAAGTAAAATCCTCCCTTGAGATGGGGATGAGTAATTTTTTCGCTAGCTAATAAAAAAAAAAAAAAAAAAAAAAAAAAAATGGCTTTTGGTCCCTTAAATTCTTTATGTGGTATCCTAGGTTCGAATCCCGGGAGGATCACATGCTTTCATTAATTTCGTTGGAGGGTGTTTGGTGTTGGGAGCGAAATTAATTAATTATGATTATTGTATACCTCCATTATACCTTCAATCAGTTGTAATGTATCTTTTCTATGGGCATCTGTAACTCCCTTCATAACTTCTATTTTCATCTTCTCATTATTGCCTTACTTCATTTCCTCCCTCTATCTAGATTCTTACAATATTTTCATCATACTTATATTAGACTAAATGGTCTCAAACTTGGTCTTCTCTTCTCGGCGTCATTTTATTTTTATATTGCCTTCTTTTTCGCCTCGCTTTCTCTCAAATTCCTATTATTATCTTTTACGTTACCGGTTCGCATTTTTCTTGTTCCGACCTCAATATCTTTCATCTCTCTCTCTCTCTCTCTCTCTCTCTCTCTTTACTCCTTCTACCCTCAAGTTTTCTCTCAAAGTCCTCCCACTTTCCTTTTCTGTCTCGCTACTTCTTCCTTCACCCCTTTCTCTTCTCCTCACTATTCCTAGCACTCACTTCCTCTCTTTTCCCCATTCTTCCTCCCTCCTTCTCTCATTTCCTGTCATATTCTCACTCCCCCTCCCTCTCTTCTCCTCACTCATTATCTTCTCACTCCTCAGTATGTTCTCCTCATTCCCTCTATCTTCATCATTCCTTCTCCTCCCTCCTCCTCATACTTTCTCCATCCCTCATCTTCCTTCTCTCCTTCACTCCTCCTCACCCTCTCTCCTTCTCTCATCACATCTTTCCTTCTCACTCACTCCCTCACTCCTCCTATTATCCTCATTCCCTATCCTCATAATTCCTTCTTCTCCTTCCTCCTTACACCTTCACTGTGGAAAATATCTCAAGGTATTCCAGAAACCGACCTACCCAAATTCCTGGCCTTCGAATCTTACCCTTCATCACAATTTTTCTAGGTCTATTGAATTTATTACGAAGGACCACACAGATAAATACCGTTCTATGAAACGGATAATCAGTCTAATCTGCGCATAAAGAACTCAGCTGGAGGAGACAACAATATGAACAATTAGACTGACAAAGGAAAGATCATACTTGTTTATCGGGAATCGTGGACTTATCTTTAGCGAGGCGTAGGTGGCAAATGGTCAAGTAACTGTAAAGAATGTAAAAGCAATTTAATTCACGAAATATGCGCAACTAAATTAGTTATATCTGAATTATTTTAAGAAATTACAAGAGAAAACGATAACGAAATTACAGGTTATAATTATTTACCTGTTGTTTTTTGGAGGTCACGCTTCATAACGAATACGTATTTATGTTGACTTAATACGACCCGAAATTAAACAGCAAATCGTCCTAACTCAACATATTGGCCAATAATGTATTGTCGAACAGCCTAACTAGTTTGTCCATAAAGATCATAGAATAATTTAAAGACAAACATAGAAGGACTTAGCTGTATACACACGATGTAAGAATTAGTCGTGTGCGATGTTTAACCCTCCAGTATAATTCATGAACTATTAAGGAGATCTGTTCACGGTAACTGCTAGGCTGATACTGCCGTCCCTAAATATTTGAGAGCTTTATTTCATTTATTTGCTATATTTATCGCTCACCAAACGAAAAACTAAAGCTAAAGGTACAGCACCAATAATACGTTTGTGAACCAAGAGTCGAATCTCTCGTTTGTGAAACAAGATTCGAATCTCTTGTTTTAATATTTATCACTAAGTTTAGAACCATTAGCAAAATTTGAGGATTCGAAGCATTTATAATATTTAAATGCTTATATTTATCAAAATTACAAAACAGATATAACTATTCTGAATCTATGAATCCGTAGAGATTCATTGCTTTGTTTGTAGAATAACCCATAATTAGCTTTCGCTATGGGTATTCAAATATATTTCTGTTCATTAATGATTAACGGATTAAATTAATATCATATATCGATAAACTATCCTTCCCTAAGGAATCTTCTCCTCTATCGAGTAGGAGTAGCATTTTTTCACTTCGGATAATTTTATCGTTTATGTCAGATACTTTTTGTAAATTCTGACACCCTCCTTCCCTCCCTCCTCTTCACTCCTCCCACCTCCTTCTCTCCTCCTCATTCCTCCATTCTCGCCCTCCTTCTTTTTTCAGCCGTTCTCCATCTACCCACATCTTTATTCCTCCCCACCCCATTTTCCCCTCCGTTTACGACTCCCCAGGCCCTTGTCTGAGAGAGAGAGAGAGAGAGAGAGAGAGAGAGAGAGAGAGAGAGAGAGAGAGAGAGAGAGAGAGAGAGAGAGATAAATAGACAGACAGACAGACAGACAGAGAGAGAGAGAGAGATACTTTGTGTGTGTGTTTGTGTGTCCGAATAGTGAAATAGAAACTGTATATATTAATTATATACAAAATGGACACATACTACACCTAGAGAGAGAGAGAGAGAGAGGGAGAGCACGAGCACACCATCATTTTCAACTTCCAGCCCCCCTCACACACGTACACTAAACTTGGTGCTGTTGAAGCCAGTTCTTGCTGTTGTTGTATGTGACTTATTTACTGTATTACTTTTATTACTCTCTCTCTCTCTCTCTCTCTCTCTCTCTCTCTCTCTCTCTCTCTCTCTCTCTCTCTCTCTCTCTCTCTCTCTCGTATCGTCAGTTAGCATCACTAATATTATCTATTTGCTGTTCCTATTTATTGTCTGTCTGAGTCTACCTGTATTTACCCGTCGTCATTACTTGTCTGTCAATTGTTTATTTAGTTGTTTGTTGTCTGTAATTTAGTTGTCTATTATTTAGTTGTCTGTTATCTATTATTTAGTTGTCTGTTGTTTATTATTTAGTTGTCTGTTATTTATTATTTAGTTGTCTGTTGTCTATTATTTAGTTGTCTGTTGTCTATTATTTAGTTGTCTGTTATTTATTATTTAGTTGTCTGTTGTCTATTATTTAGTTGTCTGTTGTCTATTATTTAGTTGTCTGTTGTCTATAATTTAGTTGTCTGTTATTTATTAGTTAGTTGTCTATTATTTATTATTTAGTTGTCTGTTGTCTATTATTTAGTTGTCTGTTGTCTATTATTTAGTTGTCTGTTGTCTATTATTTAGTTGTCTGTTATTTATTAATTAGTTGTCTGTTATTTATTATTTAGTTGTCTGTTATTTATTATTTAGTTGTTTGTTGTCTATTATTTACCATTCGGTTGTCTATTATTTAGTTGTCTGTTGTCTATTATTTAGTTGTCTGTTGTCTATTATTTAGTTGTCTGTTGTCTATTATTTACTTGTATGTTGTCTTTTATTTACTTGTTTGTTGTTTACTTGTTTATCTGTGTAGTCCACCTGTTTGAGCTTCAGTTTGGGCCAGTGGTTGATTTGCTTTTCCAATTCCTCTGTTTTGGTTTCCTGTGCCTGTCTGCCTTCTCTTGCCACATCGATAACCCTTTAATATTCATCGTGTGTATGTGTGTGTATGTATGTGTGTGTGTGTGTGAGAGAGAGAAAGGTAAGAATAGGTAATGGAATACTTGTATCATATATCCCTTGTATGAGTCCATGCTTCGATTTACAGTGACAATATACAGTAAAGGCTGCTGAATATTGCATAGGCTCTCTGAAATTCATAAGCTTATTCTTCCTCCACAAAGGATGACCTTTGAGCTCGAACACAAACCTAAATTATTAATGCTAGAGTGTGTTATGACCTAATATTTACAATGATCACACCTTCACCAAGATAAGTTTGATATTTAAAGTAATTGACATGGCATGATATGAATATAGGGAAGGTGAGACAAGTAATCATAATTTATATCAACTTAGGAAGGACGTCTACTCATTCAAAGTTTACATACCATCTCAATTAGTCTTTTTAGCTACTACATGGTATATTCTTCCTAAGCTTCTTAAAATCGTCTAAATGTAGCTAGAATAGATTAAAAGAGACATCGCCGGTAAAAAAAAAGGTTTAATGCCTCTGAAACAAGGAAGGGGTCAGAGTATCACTAGACGATGTTATTCAGTTTAGGAAAGAATTGTGAGAGTCAGAGGGATAATGGAGATAGTTTTTACCCCTTTGACTGCTAGAGGGCCTTTCAAAACTTAATAAAATCGTCGAATGATAGCCTGAGAATACTGTCTAAACGTCAAAATCCTGAAGGGGTTAAGAACTCGACTCCAAATGTGAATCCGGATGGATTTAGGTTTATGCAGGGATGGATAGAGTATGAAATCAGATGAGGTTGGTGGTGTAGATCATAAGCGGGAGATATTCTATACCCTGTCCCAAATAGGTAGTCCAGAAATTGTGAACCCTAACAATTCGAGTTCCGGAAAGGGATCTACCAACAGAGGCCAATTACACTTTTGCAGATTTCACTTTACCTTTGCCTGTTTCCTCTTATGATGAATGTAACTAATAAGTAAATATGAATAACACGAATGACAACTATATCTCATAGATCAATAACCATAGCCAAATCAATCGGTCCAACATTGTCAAGTAAACCGATACACATTGTCAACAGAGTGCTCCTCCTCACATGGTGTTTATATTATAGGAGAAGGTATCAATAACAACTACACACTAACTGTCACTCAAATCACACAATTGCCCCCGAGACTGCCATCCTATGTTCTAATACCCCAAAACATCCCCGGATCGGCCTACACAAGTGTTCTCTCTCTCTCTCTCTCTCTCTCTCTCTCTCTCTCTCTCTCTCTCTCTCTCTCTCTCTCTCTCTCTCTCTCTCTCTCTCTCTCTCTCTCTCTCTCTCTCTCTCTCTCTCTCTCGCACACACAGACACACACACACACACACAAACCCTCCTCTGGGATACATCAAACCACATTTGCATTTGATCGCCTTTATATTCAACTCTGCCTTTTTATCAAACAAATAATTACTAGATACACCAAACAATAAGAAGAAATAAGCCTGACAAAACAAAATATATGACAATAAATAATTACTAGATACACAAAACATTAAGAAGTAATCCTGACAAATTAAAACATATATGCCAGTCAAATTTACCGATGATTATCTCCCACACCACTCAAAATATTACTCCTGAAGCTACATCACCATTTTATATTACTCCATAAACCCCAGTGTCCCCGTTCCATCACAAATGTATATAATTAATAAATAAATAAAACTTATACTTGTAGAACACTAATGTTTTACTAATTAATAATACACAACAAAAACAACAAATATACCTTTTAAGCGGGGAGAGTTTTTTTTGGTCCCCTTTTCCCATTTGTTTAGCCCCATTAGTTTTCAGATTTTTAGACGTTTGGCCCATTAGTTTGGCGATTTTAAGATTTTTCGACCCCCGTCTTTGTCACTATTAAGACCTTTCATGCCATGCAGGTGTTGATTTTTTCCTGGTGAGCGATAGCAAGCCTGTAATTTAGAAGAATATTTTCTACCGAAAAATGTACAAATTCATCTAGAAGGGGGGAATTGGGTGTTGTGGTTAGTATTGGAGGAAATGATCTGTAGATCTGATGAACCACACAATAATATATTTACCTGGTTACTGGGACGTAAGCGACGGGATAGGGTTAATGTGGAGTGGAACTAAGCAACAAGGTTGGCGGTTGAGTTGAGTGAAAACAAGGGATGATTAAAGAAAAGGTTTAGTGGATAGTTAATGACGGAAAGAGGTCTCTAGACTTAAAGTTTATAGGAATTATATATTACTACTTAATACCTAATACAGAACATATTTCAATATTCTTCCCATTTATACTAAATCATGTGATCATGAATCATATCCCTACAAACTTAATATTTAAGATTACACTTAAATTTAGACTGTCCATGCTTCTGGAAATAAAAGTATGGACAGGTGTGTTTTTTTAAAGCTTGATTGAGGTCAAGGGAGGAAACTAAAAATAATAATAAATAAACACATACATCGACCAAGAAATAATACCTGTCCCTCTTCAATTCTCACCAACATCATTACCAACTATTTCTCGCGAAACTACAACCCCATTTTCTAATACCCCCCCCCCCCCCCCCCTCCCCTCCCCCCCTCTAAGGTTCGGCGTTCCCACAAACCCTCCCCTGGGATACATCAGACCACATTTGCATTCCGACGCCTTTATATTCAATTCCGCCTTTGAGCCGCGTTGGTCCTGGAGAATAAAGCAGATTGGATAATATTCCTGCATTATCGACGGCAAATCTGTGTTGCACGGTGGCTTGCAGTTGCAGACGGCGGAGATCTTTTTGGTTTTTCTTTGTTGACTTGTATGTTTTCACTATTGGTAAGAGGGATACTTCATGTTATGTTGTATATTTTTTATTTATCGGTGCAGTGATTTAAAGTTTATAAATTAATTAATCCGTTTAATTGACCACTTGCGAGTTTCAGGCTATAAGGAATTTGGAGTTTTTTACATTGATATTAAGCAGAATTATTACCAGCTAAAATGCGGCTGTAGTACATATATAAATACATACAACTAAATTCATCATACATTTTATCCAGTAGACATCTACTTTATTATTGTATTTCTGTTTAATATCGATGTTTAAGGCTCCAACTTCCTTATAGCCTGAAACTCGCATGTGATCAATTGATTTGTTATATATGTAACTTGCAGCTTGAAAATATAATAATTTAGGTCTTCAATTGCCATTATATTTATAGTTTGGTTAATCTACAATAATACACTTAGTGTTACACGGGCCTTGGAGTTGCAGACAGTGTTAACATGTTTCCAGAAATATTATAAACGTTATTTAGCTAATATATTGTTATAATAATACAAATATTTTATTGTTCTCATTATCTGTAAGCTTTAATCAAAATACAGTATTTTGTGTATAAAATCTCTGTAAATACAAAGGATTCATTATTTTCTCAGTCATGAACGTGAAATGGCTATAATGAGATGGTTCAGCAAAAAAATAAAAACAAATAAACTGTTTTGATCCCGATTTTCCACTCGCAAAAAGAAGAAGACGATGCTCGGACAGGAAATAATCACCTTATAGTATCATAACACTCAAATGTTTACGGCAACAACAACAATAAACATCACAACCTTCAACATACCAATAACACTTCGCAATTATGGAGGCGTTCACATATTTTTTTGATTTTTTTTCTGAATATTCAAAATGTGTGCGAGATAACTAGTTCTATATATTGCATTAGTTTTGTTATGAAATGTTACAACCTTCCCCATAATAATAGATCCAGAAAGATGAGAAACTTCAGAAGACCTATGCATATTTGTTTTATAATCACTGAAAATGCTGTATGCAAGTACAGTGACTAATTAATTAAATTGCTTTAGTAAGAGACCATTCCAAATTTTTTTTTTTTTAATGTAACCCCTCCCCCCCCCCCTCCCCCCTCAAAAAAAAAAAATACAAGAAATATGACAACCTTCATAGACACCAGAATGATGAAAACAACTTTAGAAACTATATGAACACTTTTACTAACCACTCATAGTGTTTGTGAAAATAACTTTAGTATATATAAATATTGTCTTTGGCAAGCAATGGTATAACCCGCAAAGTCAAGCACTCCAAAATTTCGAAGCAATTCAGAAAGCCTATGAAAGTATTAAATTTAAGCCAGAAATCTTAATCCCAAATCTTTATAACAGGAAATCATTAAAGCAATATCTGATTAGCTCATAATTTGATTGACGGTTTTCAAGAATTATCAGATTTGTAGGAAGCAGAAATTTAGCTTTTAGGCTTACATATATTTTACTGATAATTTTTATCACAATTTTGTGTAAAAAATCTAAGCGATTTGGTAGCTTCAGATATAGACTGGATGCTGTTTAGAACACATATTTTCGTTTGCACGAATGTTATTCCATATATTGCATGTAGAAGTTTGTGAAACGAGTGACTTAATGGACAGAGCCCGAACATGGACATCGCAACACAGCAGAACAAAAATATCTAAGGGTAGTATGGTACAGTAAAATCAATAGTTCGCTGATAACTTTAATGGAAATTTTGATCATATTTAGCAAAAAGGATAATAACTCGACTAAGCATGGACAATCACAAACATTTGATGTTCTCTAAGCCCAGTAATATCCTTTTATATTAGCCAAACTATGAACAAGAAAACCGTCATTAAATAATGCAAGGGTAAGTTTCCAAATATTGTACAGCTATTTTAGTTTACGATTGTAGAGTATTTTAGTACCCTCTCTATACTGGCGACGTATTTTTTAAATTTATTTGTGCTATATTTAGACTTTTGTGCATTTTAAGAAGGATTTGTGGAAGTGAAAAGGGTCAAGGGACATAGTTCAAAGCCTGTTAATTGCTGGATTTTGTTTTTAATTGAATACAATCATGTAATAGTAGCCAGAATAAATATTAAGACGACGCCAGTACAGAAGGGGTTAACCCGGCCTCGTTGTTCACATCCGGGCTATGTTTGTCCTCAGTTTCTCTCTCATTTTCCCAAGTTTTGGTTTACGCTTCCCAATCTACGTTCTGACATACGTTCCCTCCTCCACGTTCCGTTTACGTTTGTCAATCCACGTTCCTATTTGCATTTTTAAACTCCCCGTTCCGTTATATAACTCCTTCCCACGTTCCTGCTCACGTTCGCCCCTCAACGTTGGAATTTACCTCCCCTCTACGTTCTGCATTACTGTCCCCCCTTTACGATCTGATTTACGCCCCTACCCCCTTACGTTCCGAGTTACACCCCCACCCCCTTTGCGATCCGATTTACCCCCCCCCACACTCCTTACGATCCGATTTACGCCCCCTACCCCCCACGATCCGACTTATACCCCCCCACCCCATCGCAGCGGATCGTAGAAGAATAGGCTCGTTTGAGGGGAAGGAAAATTGTGCGTGGCGAGAAGAGATGAGATGTGGCAAGGGGGCGTAAAAGCTTAATTAGAAGAGAGGGGGGATTCAAGGGGAGGAGGGGGTGGGGCAGGTGAGGATGACGGCTAGGAGGGGGGAGATGACAGGTAAGGGAAGGGGACGGGAGGGATTTGAGGAGTTGGAGGAAACGGAAATTTTGTGTAGGTATAGTTTGTTTATTTTCAACTGACGGTAAATTGCAAAGTTTCATCAGAATTTCTCACTTACTTTGAAGATTTTATAGTGAAATCTAGTGCTAATTATATAAACTTGGTCAAAGACATGCAAAGACATAGTAGTTTCACAGTTTTCCATTAACCCATTGAGCCCCAAGCAATATAATATAAATGTACACTCCAGGATCAGCAGGATGTCAAAATAAAAACAAAAAAATCCAGAAAAAACCTGGAATGGGTTAGAAATGAAGGAAAACCACGAAAAAACGATCCTCTATGGCATTAAGGGGTCCTACGGGGCGCCCGAAAATTTTAATTAACTTCGGGAAATGGGTAGGCAAAAACAGGTTTTTTCACGCTCACACGAACGCGGCTGTACTTTCAGGGTTTTTAACCATCGGCATTATTGCGTGGAATACTTACGCAGTTCCCATACAAATCTGAGCCCTATAGGTGCCATAGGACTGGAGTAATTAACCGTGACGCCCCCTATGCGGTGCTGGGGTTTAGCATTGCATACATTGCCGTCGCATCACGTGCGTCGCTGAGGTCCAGTGGGTTAAGTATCGAGAAGATAGCTGCTAAAGGAGTCAATTTGTCGTCAGCTGAAAAGAAACCAAATATAGTGGGAGGAGAAATTTCAGAATGGGGATAGCTGAAAAGGAAAACGATTTGACATTTAGTGTTAATTAAAATGTATTAGAAGGAAGGGATGACAAGAAACGTTTGAGAATTGGGAATTGAGAAGGCATATATATAATTTGGAGTCTGAAGAGGTATAAGATAAATCATTAGAGGCTGTAGGTGAATGTCTAAGAATTGGAGGTTGGGGGAGGGGAAACATATTTGGAGGTTAGGAGCGGCGAGAAAGGATTGGAAAAAGATACATTATTTTAAAGTTGAAGAAAATATAATGCTTGGGGAGTAAATTTAGAAGTTGGGAAAGGAGAAAAACAATTGCAAGAAGATAAATTATCAAACAGTTGAGGATAATAGAATGCTAGGGGAGTAAAGAGAAGGAAAACTATGAGTTGGGAACGGGGAATGATTTTGTTTTTGTGAAGGAGTGAAGTTGAAGGGAAAGGACAAATTAGCAGTAGGTTTGGGCATATGAAAGTTAATTGGAAGACGTGTAAACATGGAAAGTGTTTGGGGATTTGGGCAACATACAGGATATGGTTGACTAGATCGTATGAATAGCAGTTGGTTTGAAAGTGGAATATATAAAATATATTGGGGCACTTGGAGGAGGTGGAAAATTGAGGTAATGTAGTGTTCAATGGTTCAGGAGAGAGAAAATAAGGGTACTGGTATGTTTATTGCAATTAATCATGTTTTGGAGGTGAAGAGTTTGGAAAAAGCGAGGTTAAGTAGTAGGAAACTTGTGATAAGAAAGTAGTTATAGATTAGCAAGTAACGCATAGGTAGGTAAAGCGATTGAAGGAACGAAGGCTTGTACTTAAAGGGGAGGTATATCGTTTTCCTAGTCTCCCTTCTCCCTCATGTTTAGCCCCATTAGCTTTGCGATTTTAAGACATTTGCCCCATTAGTTTGGCGATTTTAAGACTTTTCGCCCCATTTCGTTGTGAATGTTAAGACTTCGTGCCATTTAAGTGTCGATATTTTCATGGCGAGCGATAGCTAGACTGTAAATTTAGAAGAAACCGGCATTTGTCTACCGAGAAATGTACAAATTCATCTGGAAGGAGGGGCTTGGGGGTGTTTTTTTAAGTTTGATGGAGGTCTAGGACGGAATCTAATAAAAATATATAAAAACATGTATCTAAATTAGCAAATAAATACGCCCATTCCCCCTTAAAGAAACTGAATGAGGTAGCGAGATTCCATGAAGGAAGAATATAGGCATTAAAATATAAGCAGAACATAAGAGAGAAGGGGTTGAAAGTACTGTTATGGAGGCCATGAATACTTGAACACGCCCTCACGATAAAAAATCGGGATGGTGAGCGTTAACTTGTGAAACTCAGTTATTCGCTTCTTGTGGCTCAATCGATGTTTCTAATTAGTTCGTCAGTGTGTCATAAGTTGTCTTTAATTATTGTTATCAATTGTTGTTCAGACATTTATCACCACGTACTTATGCTAGCCACCATAAACATTCCACACATTAACAGCTTTACATTATAAGTTTTCCATGAGTATCCGGGTGTCCATTTGTCTGTCAGTACATTTGTCTGCCTGTTCATTTGTCTGTCCATCTGGCTTTTTTTATTTCTGTCTGTCCATTTGTCTGTCTGTCCATCCGTCTGTCCTTTTTCCTGTCTGTCCTTTTGTCTGTCTGTTCATTTGTCTGTTTGTTTTTTTGCCTGTCTATCGAGTTGCCCGTGTGTCTGTAAGCAGGATTTTTCCGAAGTTAATGAACGAATTTCTATAAAACTACGCCAGTACTTTTATTTGGTACCAGAAAAGAAACTATTAACTCTTGGATATCCCCAATGTGTGAATACGACTGTAATTTCAAATGAATAAATATATGAACTATACATAGTATGTCGTTCGACGGAGTATACATTGCATCCCTGTTTTAACCCCAATGGGAATATATCCACAATATTAAAATACGAGGGGTGTGCGTATTTTTATGAGTAACTCTGCCGAGTTATGGGAAGTAATAATGTGTGATGGAAGTTGTTATAGAGGCAGGGGGTCTGTGGCGCGGGCGGGGGAAGGGAGAGGGGAGGTGGGCAACAAAATATGAACACGGAATTAAGTGGGACATGTGGAAACATGAGAAAAGGGAAGCAGAGCACGAAGAGGAAAGTATGAAATGGATATATATATATATATATATATATATATATATATATATATATATATATATATATATATATATAATATATTATACAGTAAATGTAATTATAGGAGGTTCAGATAATAACATGATTTAGATGACGGAGGTAAAATTAAATGCATTAAATAAAATTTAAGGCGAGTGATTAATAATATGCAAATGAAGAAAGGTGGGATATAAAGGAAACTCATGAGAGAGAGAGAGAGAGAGAGAGAGAGAGAGAGAGAGAGAGAGAGAGAGAGAGAGAGAGAGGAAGCGGGAAGATAAATATATAAATGATTGAGAGATGATAGCATTCCAACCAAATAAGCTGGGGTTTATACGGGTCAGGGAATGTAGCGCAATGGATAAATGCCCTGAATTTCGGTGTGAGCATCCTAGATTCGAATCCCTGGACTGCCACATGTATTTATTGATTTCATTAATTGAGTTTAGGAGTACAGTCGGCTGGTGGAGGTAACATAATAATTCATTCAGGTTCAGGGGTAGTTTACAGAGAGGCCTTTCTTAGGGTTTAGGTCCCATGAATTACTCCTTCCATTCATCCATTAAGAGTTTTTATGAAGGGAGCAGAGCATGTGTGAGAGTAGGAAATGGTGAGTTGAGTGAATGGTTTGAGGTAAAGGTAGGTTTGCGACAGGGTTGTGTAATGTCACCATGGCTGTTTAATATGTTTATGGATGGTGTGGTGAGGGAGGTGAAAAGGAGAACTATGGGAAGAGGATTGGGTTTAGTAGGGAAGAATGGTAGAGATTGGGAGTTGAATCAGTTGCTGTTCGCTGATGACATAGCATTGGTGGCGGATTCTGATGAGAAACTGCAGCGGGTAGTCAAAGAGTTTGGTGTGGTTTGTGGAAGGAGGAAACTGAAGGTGAACGTCAATAAAAGTAAAGTAATGGTGTGTAATAGGGGAGAGCATAGGGTGAATCTAGATGTGAGGCTGGATGGGGAAATATTGGAACAAGTAGAGTGTTTTAAATATCTAGGAGGAACGATAAGCAGGAGTGGAGGTATGGAAGTGGAGGTAAAACAGAGAGTGTGTGAAGGAAGGAAGGTTTTCAGAGCAATGGGAAGTATGTGGAAGACAAGAAATCTCGGAGTGAAAGTAAAAAGTGCACTGTATCAAGGAATTGTTGTGCCAACAGTGATGTATGGGGCTGAGACATGGGCTCTGAAGAAAAAGGAGAAAAGAGGGCTGGATGTGATGGAGATGAGCTGCTTGAGGAGTATGTGTGGAGTTACTCGTAGAGACAGATTGAGGAATGAAGAGATACGTAGGAGAGTGGGGCAGCAGGAACATTTGTCAGCCAGAGTGGACAGAAGGGTGCTGAGCTGGTATGGTCATGTTGAACGAATGGGAGATGAAAGGCTTACAAAGAGAATATTTGAGTCAGGTACAAGGGGAGAAAGAAGGGCAGGAAGACCCCCATTGAGATGGAGAGACTGTGTAAGAAAGATGATATAGGAATGACTATAGATCAGGCAGGGGAAGTGGTGGTGGACAGGAGTGAATGGAGAATGCTTGTGAATAGTTGAGTGAACACGTGGTCATTTGGAGTAAGGGGTCGGGCGCAAGTTGGACTAGATAATAGTCCATCAGGCGCCTGGCCCGGGGAGACGATTAATATGAAGGGTGCGCCTGGAAATGGGGTGGGAGGGCTTGTGGCTTTGGCTCCGCTGCATATCTGCCTGCCGAGATCAGAACCTCTCCGGGTGGTCGGGGGCCGGGGGAGTGCTGGAGCGACCTTGGTGACCCTGGTCTCTGGGTCTTCTCCTGGGTGACCTGGATGTGTGTGAGTTTGTGCTTTTTATCTGTGTTTATTTGTTGTTTTATGTTGTTTTTGTGTTTTCCCTGTTCTTGCTCTGTCTTGAGTCGGCTACCCCCAAAATGGGGATTGGGCCTGAGCATATAGATAGATAGATAGATAGATTCATCTACCCATAGCCTATGATAGCGCAGTTGGAAAGTGTGTACATGCTTAGATTGATATGCAGGATTCGAAACTGCATAATAAATCGTAGGCTTTTCCACCATTCTTTAACTGTCTTCGTAGCGCAATGGATAAATGCACTGAATTTCGGTGTGAGCATCCTAGGTTCGAATCCCTGGACTACCACATGTATTTGTTGATTTCATTAATTGAGTTTAGGAGTAAAGTCGGTTGGTGGAGGTAACTTAAAAATTCATTCAGGTTTAGGGGTAGTTTATAGAGAGGCTTTCCTTAGGGTTAAGGCCCCATTGATTACTCCTTCCATTCATCTACCCCTAGCCTATGATAGCGCAGTTGGAAAGTATGTACATGCTTAGATTGATATGCAGGATTCGAAACTGCATAATAAATCGAAGGCTTGTCCACCATTCTTTAACTGTCTTCGTAGCACAATGGATAAATGCACTGAATTTCGGTGTAAGCATCCTAGGTTCGAATCCCTGAACTGCCAAATGTATTTGTTGGTTTCATTAATTGAGTTTAGGAGTAAAGTCGGTTGGTGGAGGTAACATAATAATATCAAGGCCCTGAGAAAAAACTGAGTCTAAACTAGAAAAAAACGGAAGGAAGATGCAAAGAGGGAAGGATGACGAGATTAAGAGATGCTTGGATGCAAAAGGTTAGAATTCGGGAAATTGGAGAGCAGACAAATATAACAGTGACACGAATGACAGAGAGAAACGAGAAGGATGGATGGATCAAGTGAAGAATCGCTGAAAGATAAACAAGATGAAATAATTGTTAAGTACATAATCAAGAGACGAGTAGAAATTATGGTATGCAAAGATGAAGAAAGAGTGTGCACTAATTTGTAAAATAATCTAACTAATATTACAATAATTTATAAACAAACACAATAGGGGAGAATAGATTAGTAGCCAGTACATAAACATATGTAAACATCATACATTAGTTGAGTGACAGAGAAAGAAGAGAATACAAAAAGAGTTACTGTAGAAGAGATTAAATAGGGTATGATAGAATACAAAGAACGTATGCGAGGATAACATGTAAATAGAGGAAGAGAGAGAGAGAGAGAGAGAGAGAGAGAGAGAGAGAGAGAGAGAGAGAGAGAAAATTAAGGGAAGACGGTCGGGGGAGAAAAGTCTAAATTGCCTGGGTCGACGGTGAGATTATCTTGACAAGCGGTTCGAGATCTTGAGAGAGAGAGAGAGAGAGAGAGAGAGAGAGGGAGAGAGAGAGAGAGAGAGAGAGAGAGAGAGAGAGAGAGAGAGAGAGAGAGAGAGAGAGAGAGAGAGAGAGAGAGAGAGAGAGGATAGGAGGGAGGGAGAGGGGAGGAGGGGAGAGGAAGGGGAACAGGAAAACAGGTATGAGGTCTGTCTCTTTTTATATATTCTTTTCGACTATCTCTTTGCATTCGGAATTTTCCCATGTCTCAATTTCGGAGGAAATGCCAGAGAGAGAGAGAAGGAAAGAGAGAGAGAGAGAGAGAGAGAGAGAGAGAGAGAGAGAGAGAGAGAGAGAGAGAGAGAGGGGAGGGGAGGGGGAGGAAGGGGAGACGGAAAGGAAAACAGGTATGAGGTCTGTCTCTTTTTATATATTCTTTTCGACTATCTCTTTGCATTCGGAATTTTCCCATGTCTCAATTTCGGAGGAAATGCCAGAGAGAGAGAGAAAGAAAGAGAGAGAGAGAGAGAGAGAGAGAGAGAGAGAGAGAGAGAGAGAGAGAGAGAGAGAGAGAGAGAAGAGGGGAGGGGGGTGGAGTACAGACAGAGAGGTGGGTATTCTATTTAATTTGTTTATTAATTTCGAGTATCTCTTTGCATTCGGAATTTTCCCATGTCTCAATTTCGGAGGAAATGCCAGAGAGAGAGAGAAAGAAAGAGAGAGAGAGAGAGAGAGAGAGAGAGAGAGAGAGAGAGAGAGAGAGAGAGAGAGAGAGAGAGGGAGGGGGTGGAGTACAGACAGAGAGGTGGGTATTCTATTTAATTTGTTTATTAATTTCGAGTATCTTCTTGTATTCGTTATTTACACTTATCTGCGAGAGAGAGAGAGAGAGAGAGAGAGAGAGAGAGAGAGAGAGGAAGGCAAGAACCAATAACAAGATAACGGCAGCTCAACGGGAGGTCTTGAGTGTGTGTCATGTGTGTGTGTGTGTATTATGTTTGTGTGGGTGTGTGTTTGTTTACGTGTGAGTTTGTGTTTGTGTGTGTGTGTGTATTATGTGTGTGTGTGTGTGTGTGTGTGTGTGTGTGCTTGTTTACGTGTGAGTTTGTGAGTGTAGTGTTGCATTTGTTTGATAATGTCCAGTATGTGTGTATTATCTGTATGTGTGTTTGATTTTCTCATTCTATATGTGGTTATAGGGGTCGAGCAAGTTAATTATAGGAGGGAGACGACAGGGTTTAAGAAGATATATTCACATTAGGGATTTTTTTCTGGACCCCCTTCTCCCTCATGCGTAGCCTCATTCGTTTTGAGATTTGCAGACGTTTGCCCCATTTTGTGCAAATAATACTAATCCAAATTGATAGAGCTCAAAAGAAAATACCGAGTTAACGATATCTGTATCTATCTATCTATCTATCTATCGCCTGACGCCGTGATCCCCGAAGGGGTGGACTCGAACGAACCGCCCCATGCGCCTCTGTCCCCAGTCAGTCGACGCCCCTCCTTACCAACCAGCACCGCCTTCATCCATATACTTCCTCTCTCCATGCTTCCACCTCTCCTTCGGTGCACCTCTCCCTTTCTGTCCTTCCACCTCACTCTCGTACACCCTCTTAGTCATTCTCTCGCTTTCCATATGTTCCATATGGCCGAACCATCTCAAGTTCCTTTTCACACTTTCCAGCACATCTACCTCCACACCACACCTCCTTCTTACTTCCTCATTCGTCTGTCTATCCCTCCATGTAACTCCGCACGCACTTCTCAAGTAACTCATTTCCACCGCTCTCACTCTTGGTCTAAGTCTCTTCCCGAACGTCCATGCTCCGCTTCCGTAAGTTAGTGTCGGGATTACCACACTGTCATGCAAGGACTTCTTCAATTCCATACTGACCACCCTATTTCTTATTACTGCTGTCAACGTTCCTACAACCCTCTTCCCCTGTTGCACCCTCTCCTGCACTTCTTCATCCATAGTCCCATCTTTACTCAACACACTGCCCAGATACTTAAATGAGCTGACGATCTCCATAGCCTGACCGTTCAACTTCACCTCACACTCTGTGACTTCACCCCTTTAGAAGACCATAACCTTGCTCTTCCCCGCATTTACCTTCTAATTCCGTTTTTCGCACACTGTTCCAAACATATTTACCAGACCCTGCAACTCCCAATCATAATCGCTCATCAGAACTGTATCATCCGCAAACAGCAGTATAGGCAGCTTCTACTCATTTCCCTCCCTTTTCAGCGATACACCAACATCCACTGCTCTTCCTAGTATTTCTTTCATGACTCCATCCATATATACAGTAAACAACCACAGGGACATCACACACCCCTGTTTCAAACCAACATTCAGATCAAAGGGCTCGCTCTGCTCATTCTCCACACGTACTGCCGCCTTTGCACCCTCATACATGCTCTTCACTGCTTTCAGCAACTTTCCATCTACTCCGTATATTCAAAGTACTTTCCACACACCTTCTCTATCCAGTCTGTCATAGGCCTTCTCCAAGTCCATAAAAGCAACATACACCTTGTGTTGCTAGTCCAGATATTTCTCCACAACATAATTCAGGGTAAAAATCTGGCTATAGCTAAGTTACTATACAGACTCTTAGTAGACAGAGGTTTTGAGGCAAGTAAATTGTTCCATAAATTTAATCTATTTAGGGTCAATTATTGTGACTGTATTCTTAAATTTGACATCAATAATTTTAATCAAGCATTTTTAACTTGAAGTTTCTTGTATAACCTCTGCTTACTTTGTGTCTGTATTTATTGTTTATCTATTTCTTTTTCTATTATTAATATTAACATTGATGATTTTTTGAATTGATTTTTCTTGTTAAAAGAGTACTCTTTGTTTAAATCTGTTGTTACTTCATATTTTGCAATTATTTGTCTTTATATTATATGTATTCATTGTCGATAGTATCAATTGCTTGCTTTTGCGATTTCCTTAGTTTATTTGTGCAATAAATGTAGGTTATTTGTAGGGTAGTTATTGATAGGGGTCACTTGAGGCATGCTATGCTTACAGGTACCTACCCGATAGCACTATCGTTAGTGAGTGCTGTACTGTATTTTATATATTATTTTGTAATAGTATAGATATCTTATCAATATTTGTATTTTGTACTATTGTTAATGTCGTGTCATGTTGCAAATTTGATTTTAATAATATTTTGACATTTAACATGTAGTTTCTTTATTCATGCAGAGTTTAGTAAAATTTACCAGAACGTCCCGGACTTCCCAAACTTGACTAATTCCTTTAACGTGACGATAGTGCGTTGTTATATGTGCGATTAGTTTGCTTGGGAAACAGATTAACTTGCTCATGTAGTAATGTACACCCTATGTGGTGGATTGTGTTCTTTTATTTAATAATTTTCATTTTAGTAAGCGTTGTTTCCACATAGCGATTTTGATAATTTAATTTGACTTTATATTGTCCTTGTCCCAATTTTGGTTTGTTTAGTTTGCCAGTTTTACATTTTAATCTCTATACAATTTATTTTTTTCCGTTTTATTATCAGGTTATTATAAGCTGATGTATGCAACGGATTAGGAGGATTTCAAGAATAAAAAAGGGTATAAACTCCACAATATAAACATTTAGGTTTGAAGAAGGTATGAAATGGGTACTTCATGTGTCCATAATAAATTGCCCATTACATTTAAATGGTATGAATAAACTCAATTTATGAGAGTCGATTGATATATCAAGAATGCATTGGTAAATCACTATCAATATACCCAGCCTAAATGTATGTCCTTGATGTCCTTCCTAAGATGAACAAATATATATGATACCCAAAGTAAAATCTAGAGAAGCGCCATCGTGTCTTGAAGTCAACAAAATTAAAGGAGAGAGAGAGAGAGAAAGGAGAAAGTTTAGATGAAGAGGTGCTGCAAGTGGGATGCCAGTGGTCTCTCTCTCTCTCTCTCTCTCTCTCTCTCTCTCTCTCTCTCTCTCTCTCTCTCTCTCTCTCCTTTAACTTTGTCCGCAATAGTATTTGTATGTGTTTACCATCTCTTCTATATTCTTATCATAACCAGTATATTGTATTCCGATATATTCTCTCCCCCCACCTTCCATTCTCTAGTTTTTTTGGTTGTAGTAGATCTAAACATAGATTCAGATGACAAAAAGGGGTCTAGCAAGGTCATACCAAATCGAGAAAATATACGGTTTCTGTAGTCCCTCATAAACATTCGTAAATCTAACTTATTTCTAAGTATGAAAGCATACAGTATATATGGCAACGAATTGATGAACATAACTTTCTATACATCAACTACAAAATAGTATGTACTATTTATTGGAAATATGGTTCAATCCAATAATCAATCCACGTAGGTATACTTGCATACAGAAAATACATATTGGGTCCACGAATTTGTAATGTAATTCTTTTCGTATCTATTGTTGTCACATTTTCCTCAGTTTCTTTAGTAATATTTTCTTCCTTTCGTTTGTAGCATATCTGTTTTGCATCTCCTTTTCTATCATAATATATTCGTATATATTTTTGTATCATATGTGTTTCATATTTTCTTTTATATCGTAATATCTTCGGCATTCCTTTTCTTACCAGTAGTTCTTCGAATATCCCTGTGTATCATATTTGTTTTGGATATACCTTTTACCATATTATTTCGTATATCATTTTGTTGCATCATATCTGTACTATGATATCCTTTTGTATCATAATATCTTCGTACCCCCTCATTTCCTCCCCACATCTGTGCCTTCCTCCGCGAGGTTCATGTATGTGTTATATATTGTGAGACGACGAAGCCCTCATCCAAAAGTGTAGAGTGAAATTCTTGAAAAGCTTCTATTTGGGCGAGTCGGAGGCTTTGAGAGAGAGAGAGAGAGAGAGAGAGAGAGAGAGAGAGAGAGAGAGAGAGAGAGAGAGAGAGAGAGAGAGAGAGAGAGACTGAATATGTAGTTTATCAAAGACCTTTGAGAGTTACACAGATATACACAGATACTCAGACCACACAGACCTTGCGATCCCCACATACGTATTCATTTTGCTGTTCTTGATTGTGTTATGGTTAGAGTGTTTAAGTTCTTTACGTAGTATCCCAGGTTCGAATCCCGGGAGGATCACATGATTTCATTAATTTCATTTTAGAGTGTTTGGTGTTGGCAGTGAAATTTATCAATTAAGATCATTATATACTTCAATTATATCTTTATGGAGAGATGGGTCGTTTTTATTTGCTCATTTATGTATTTATTTTATAATTATATTTGTTTCCTCCCTAGACCTACATCAAGCTTAAAAAATCACCCGCCCAAGAGGTAAATGTGTACATTGTTCGATAGAAAAATGTTCCGGCCGAAGACCGATTCCTCTTAAATTACAGGATCGCAATCGCTCGCCATGAGAAAATTGACACCTAAATACCACGAAAAATCTAAATATTGACAAAGAAATGGTGCGAAAGGTCTTAAATCGCCAAACTAATAGGCCGAACGTCTTATATTCTCAAAACATGTGGGCTTAACACGAGGGAGAAAGGGGACCAGAAAAACGGCCCTTCTCCCCAAAATCTGTTGCAGTGTATCTTTTCTATGGGCGTCTGGAACTCTCGGAGAAACCCTTCATAACTGTTATTTTCACCTACTCATTATTGTCTTACCTTCTTTCCTCCCTCTGTCGAGATTCCTACACTATTTTCTTCATACTTATATTTCTAAATAGACTCAAACTTGTACTTCTTTTCTCGCTGTCAATTATTGTTTATATTGCCTTCTCTTTCGCCTCCCTTGCTCTCAAATTCCTATTATTATATTGTACATTACCGGTTCGCATTTTCTTGTTCCGACCTCACTATCCTTCACCTGTTCTCTGCTCGCTCTCTCTCTCTCTCTCTTTCTCTCTACTCCTTCTAGCCTCAGGTTTTCTCCCAAAGGCCTCCCGCTTTCCTTCTCTGTCTCACTCCTTCCTTCACCCCGTTATCTTCTCCTACACCAATTATCTCCTCCTCAATACTCCAAACACTCACAATTCCTATCTCCTCCCCATTCCTTCTCACTCCTTCTCTCATTCCCTCTCTCCCCCTCCCTCTCTTCTCACTCCTCCTCATACCTTCTCCTTCCCTCCTTCTCCTTTCCTCCTTCACTCCTCCCCCTCTCCTACTCACTCCTTCTCTCCTTCCTCCACGCTCCCTCTCTCCTCCTCCCTTCCTCCTCCCACCCTCCTTCTCTCCTCATTCCTTCATTCTATCCTTCCTTCTCCTCTCACCCGTTCTCCATCTACCCTCATCTTTATTCCTCACCACCCCATTTTCCCCTCCATTTACGACTCCCCAGGCCCTTGTCTGAGAGAGAGAGAGAGAGAGAGAGAGAGAGAGAGAGAGAGAGAGAGAGAGAGAGAGAGAGACTGTGTGTGTGTGTGTGTGTGTCCGAATAGTTAAATTTAAACATTAAATTGTAATTATATACAAAATGGACAAATACTACTACTCTCTCTCTCTCTCTCTCTCTCTCTCTCTCTATCTATCTATCTATCTATCTATCTATCTATCTATCTATCTATCTATCTATCTATCTATCTATCTATCTATCTATGTATCTATCTATCTATCTATCTATCTATCTATCTATCTCTCTATTTATATGTACTAATCCATAACATTTCGTTCTTTCTTCATCAACATCAAATTAATCCCTTCTATTTTTCTCCTTCCCTCCACCCTCATTATCTCCTACACCGTCTTGTCTGATTAGCTGTAGTTTGTCTGTTTGGTTATGTTTGTCATCTATTGTACTTATTGGATGTGTTGTCTGTATACTGATCATGTCATTTGATCTGCTTTGTCAATTACCGGTACTTAAAGTGCATCCGTCCAGTTCTCTTTCTTTGTTGATGTTACTACTCTCTCTCTCTCTCTCTCTCTCTCTCTCTCTCTCTCTCTCTCTCTCTCTCTCTCTCTCTCTCTCTCTCTCTCTCTCTCTCTCTCTCTCTCTCTCTCTCTCTCTCTCTCTCTCTCGTCAGTTATTCTGTGTCTAGTTATTCTGTGTCTGTCTGTCTGTATGTCTGTCTCTACGTATGTTTGCCCGCGTCGTCTTTACTTGTCTGTCTTTTTTTATTTAGTTGTCTGTTGTCTATTATTTAGTTGTTTGTTGTCTATTATTTAGTTGTCTGTTGTCTATTATTTAGTTGTCTGTTGTATATTATTTAGTTGTCTGTTGTTTATTATTTAGTTGTCTGTTGTCTATTATTTAGTTGTCTGTTGTCTATTATTTAGTTGTCTGTTGTCTATTATTTAGTTGTCTGTTGTCTATTATTTAGTTGTCTGTTGTCTGTTATTTAGTTGTCTGTTGTCTGTTATTTAGTTGTCTGTTGTCTATTATTTAGTTGTCTGTTGTCTGTTATTTAGTTGTCTGTTGTCTATTATTTAGTTGTCTGTTGTCTATTATTTAGTTGTCGGTTGTCTGTTATTTAGTTGTCTGTTGTCTGTTATTTAGTTGTCTGTTGTCTATTATTTAGTTGTCTGTTGTCTATTATTTAGTTGTCTGTTGTCTGTTATTTAGTTGTCTGTTGTCTATTATTTTGCTGTCTGTTGTCTATTATTTAGTTGTCTGTTGTCTATTATTTAGTTGTCTGTTGTCTATTATTTAGTTGTCTGTTGTCTATTGTTTAGTTGTCTGTTGTATTTGATTTAGTTGTCTGTTGTCTATTATTTACTTGTCTGTTGTCTATCATTTAGTTGTCTGTTGTCTGTTATTTTGTTGTCTGTTGTCGATTATTTGTCTGCCTGTTGTCTATTTGTCCGTCTGTGTAGTCCACCTGTTTGAGTTTGTAGGCCAGTGGTTGGTTTGCTTTTCCAATTCCTTTATGTTTTGGCTTACTGTGCCGGTCTGCCTTCTCCTGCCATATGGATAACCCTTTCAAATGCATCGTGTGTGTGTGTCTGTGTTAGAGAGAGAGAGAGAGAGAGAGAGAGAGAGAGAGAGAGAGAGAGAGAGAGAGAGAGAGAGAGAGAGAGAGAGAGGTAAGTATAGGTAATGGGATAGTTTTATCATATAACCCTTGTATGAATGCATGCTTCGAGTTACAGTGACAATATACAGTAGAGGCTGCTGAATATTGTATAGGGCCTCTGAAATGTATAAGCTTATTCTTCCTCCACAAAGGATGACCTTTGAGGCTCGAACAAAACCTAGATTTGTTTATGCTAGAGTATGTTATTATCTAATATTTAGAATGATCCCACCTACACCAAGATACGTTTGATATTTAGAATAATCTGACATGGCAAGACAATAGTATAGGAAAGATTAGACAAGTAATCATAATTTTGATCACTTAACCCATTCAGTACCGGTGACGTCCTTTTCATTATGTTCTGGCAACAATCAGACCATTGTATTCAGCTTAGGAAGGACGTCAACACATTAAAAGGCTACAGACCATCTCAATTAATTCTTTTAGCTACCAT